>CAUYON010204519.1:0-12334 GCA_963573935.1 Arctocebus calabarensis | reverse complement strand
AGTAGCTGGGACTACAGGCACCTACCACAATGCCTAGCCATTTTTTTGTTGTTGTTGTAGTTGTCGTTGTTTGGCAGGCCTGGGCTGGATTCGAACCCATCAGCTCCGATGTTTGTGGCTGGCACCCTAGCTGCTGAGCTACAGGCACCAAGCCCCTGTGGTTTCTTCTCAGCTTTTGTGTTTGACTGCAGCCGGTCCAACTGGCCAGCTCCTTGCCACTCCCATGTTCCCACCAGGCCTGGGAGGCCACAAAGCTTGGCCTCTGAGCCCGAAGCAGTGCAGCATCTCATTCACATCTTTCTTGCTAGGATCAGAGTTAGAACTGGGATGTTCCCTGAGGTCTGGCAGCTGCAGGTGGACACAGGGGGCTGGCTGGCTGGGAACAGGTGTGAGCAGCCTGGCACTCTGCTCCGGCCCTGGGACTGACTCCGTGGTTCCCGCCAGGGGCTTTGTAACCCTGGAAGGGAACTAAGGGAGCTTTAGAAGGGGTCCAAGAAAACGAGGGCTCCTCAAGGTCAAACTCCATTCATTTCTCAGTAAATCCACCTCTCTAAGCCCCCATCACCACCAGCAGAGATGGATAATTACAACCTATGCACAGCAGAGAGAGTCCAGAGACAGTGGTGCCAGGCAGAGGGACAGGGGCCCCAGCTGCATCTAAGTTTTTATTATTTCCAAACTTCCTTCAGAAACCAATTGATGAAGAAATCATGATGTAGGACTTTAGTTGCTCCCTGGAAGATGTACATGAACCAAGATTAGGAGTCACCAATAAGGGACTTTAGGCAAGAAGTAGACATTACCTTTAACAGGTGTAAAGTATCTTTAATGAAATATTATTAAGTCAAGTCAGGAATATATAAAAAGATAACATACTATGACCAAGTGACGTTATCCCAAGAAACACGTATTCCGTGCTTAAATCTTCCAGTTGCAGATACAAGTGTAAATATCACTTTTGAGCCCTACATAACTACATTAACAAGGACAAGGGCTAGAAGTGGTCCACTTAGTATAGGAACATATATCACACATCCAAACCATGTAACTGGCATGGGTAATATATATTTCTGAAATACTTGCTAGAAAGCATCTCAAATCAAATTTATTTTAAATCTTCTTTCTCAAATAAACACCACAATTTAAAATGTTCACATTAAAATAACTTCATTCAATCAGCTCATTCTAAAATTAGAATTAAACTGTAGTGTTTTTTGAGAGAGAGAGAGTCTTACTCTGTTTGCCCAGGCTAGAGTGCTATGGCATCAGCCTAGCTCACAGCAACCTCAAATTCTTGGGCTCAAGTGATCCTCTTGCCTCAGCCCCATGAGTAGCTGGACCACAGGCACCAGCCACAGTGCCTGGCTCATTTTTCTATTTTTAGTACAGATGGGGTCTCTCTCTTTCTCAGGCTGGTCTCAAATTTCTGAGCTCAACAATCCACCTGCCTTGGCTTCTCAGAGTGCTAGGATTATAGGTGTGAGCCATCACACCTGGCCAGAAGTAGACATTTTTGATTAGATGTCTTGAATAAGACCCAGGTCTGATACCTACAAGTAGCTCAAAAATGGTAAGATTACAAAGCAACCTAGACACTCAGAGGATAACTTCCCCTGGTCATTCAGCTAGTCTGTCTAGCTCCAGAGTCTAGTCAGAGTTTACATTCTCGCTCACTCTGTATCCTTCAGTATGTTATATATGAAAACATAAAATGAGTTGTATACACATCACATTATAGAGTGTGGGGCTAGTTCTTTATAACCAGTTCTGCAGTGATCGTTGCTAAGTCTCTAGTTAACAGATCTCTCAAGTGTTTGTGTGTGTGTGTGTTTATTATCTATCACCTATCTATCTATCTTTCTATCTATTTATCCATCTATCAAAACAACATGTATCTTTTTAACTAAATTACTGAAGTTAAGTTTCTGGTGCTCAAAGATTTAGGATATTTGTTAGAATACTAGTTTGGTTGCACTTACAAAGGTCAAAATAATGGTAGCTTAAACAAATGGAAGTTTATTTTTGAATCCTGTAATAGGAGAGCAATAGTCCAAGGCTATTGTGGTGGCTCCATGATAATGGACATTCACATCTCTTTCATCTTGATCCCATATCATTTTCAATAGGAGCCTTTACCTCATGGTTGAAGATTGCTGCTTCAGGTCCTGCCATCACACCTACATCCCAGCCCACAGGAGGGAGAGAAGGAAAAAGTGGAGGGTATCATCCTTTTCCTTTAAGATCACGGACCAGAAGTGGCATTTATTACTTCTGCCCACATCAGTCAAAACTTCTTTCTTACCTTATCCAAGTGCAAGAAAGGCTAGAAAGCAGTCTTTAGTGGAACAATAATGGCTATATTATGAAAAGGAAGACGTGGTGATTGGCTATTAGGGGGCTACTAGCGATACCCCTACAGGGAAAATTCAGGGGAAAGGACCTTGTGTAGAATTCTGCCTTGATGAGGCCTATTTCCCCTTGAATGTGCACTATTTTCTGTTCACATCAATGATTTTACTACTTTTGTGTCCTTTTAAGAACACAAGGGAACTAGTGGTTACTGGTGCTTATAATGTGACTTTTGTTTAGCAAAGCTAAGCACTTGGTGGATGATGAGGCCAAACTATGCTGCGGCTCCCACATAGAGTGAAGCCTAAAAAAGTAAAGTATATGCATGGGAGAGTCCAGGGAAGTTTGCAAGTTGATGTTCCTACAGGACACAAGGTTTCAGTGGGTCTAGTCCTTTATTCAGCAATTCAGTAAATTCACTTGAAAACAGAATCGATTTATTTCTGTGCAATGCTAGAAACAGCAGGATTGCGGCTTCTTTTCCAACCCCCACCCCTGCCACTCTTAAACTCTGATGTTTAGCTTCAACAGTATTGCAATAATATGCTCTTGAGACAAAGAGCAAATTTGTGGAGCAAACGGAAAGCCTGGAACCATTTCTTCACTTTGCTCTGGTCTGATTGACTAGCTCAGATTACATCAGAGTGTCTATCTGCCTCAGCATTAAAGAACTTACAGGCTCATAAAACTGAGCTATTTAACATTATTATCCATACAAGGTCTACTTGATGACCCACAAGCATAATACAATTTATAGGTTCATGGCCAAGTTCAGTGGAGTAAAATAAATGTTATAAAATTACAGGCTATGTCAACATGACCCTGAAACCACCAGTCAATTTAATGAACTGATAGATGAAAATCTATCAAATAAGTTATTTAGAAAACTACCTTGGATAGGTCATATAGAAAAACAACTAAATTTTTCACTTATCAGCTAATTAGTTTGGTCTTGGGGAGACACAGGCAACAAGAATCACAACTAGGGGCCTGAGGGGTCATCACGTCCAGTCTGCTGCCAGTGGTCAGGTCAATGCTTGGCTTATCTTTAACAAACTTGAGAAATACAAACTGGAGTGCCTTTCTGTGATGTATGTTCTAGGGTTCAGTTAGGAATGTTTTGTGTTCAAAACCACCCATGTGCTACAATCTCAGCCCATTTCCTGTAATTTGCTGTTCCATGGGGATGGAAAACAGCTGTCCCTTTTTCTCCTTGTGATAACCTTTCTCATGTTCAAATCCAGGCATACACGATCTTTCTTTTCTTTTCTTTTTTTGCATTTTTCGGCCGGGGCTGGGTTTGAACCTGCCACCTCTGGCATATGGGGCCAGCACTCTACTCCTTTGACCCACAGGCACGGTCCCACGTGGTCTTTCTTTTCTTTCCCAGGATAAAAAGTCCAAACTCCTTCTGACTGTTTGCAGAATATCTTTTTGTTTTCCAGCTATTGTTGAGTCCTTTCTATGAATTTCTCCGTATCTCTATTAACATTGCAAAGCCTCACTGAGCAGTTTAAAATGACCTCACTCATTCTAAGGACACTGAAAGATTTTACCTCGATCTGTGCGTCTCCAAGGCTTGACCACAGACCATGTTTAAATTTTAGTCCTTTACGGACATTGCGGGTTGTTGCCATGATCCTTGGGTCTCACCAATTTTTCCCCTATAAGGATTTCATTCTGCTTTAGAATAAGAAACTAATAAAGAACTATTAAAAGAAGAATAAAGAGAAGAAAACGGCTTCTCTTGTTTGCAGAGACGACATAAGACATCCTTTCTCTCCTCCATTATGTTAACACATCCATCAAACTTGGGGCCTCTGTGACCAATCAAAAAACTCATTCTGAATGAATTCCTACCACCTTGGACAAAGACTAATATCCCTAAAGTAACATTTGAGGCAGCAATGAACATTTACCTTTCCCGGCTACTTCAGAGCATGAACAATCAATCATACACCGTTGGGTTCACTTGGCTTATTGGTAGACTATGGAAGGAACAACCCAGATACTGTGGAAGGAACAGCTTTGGCCCAGAGCAGGGTTTCTCTGACTTGACAGTCTTGAAATCAGGAGCCAGATAATTCCTTACTGTAGGAAGCTGTCCTGTGCACTATAGGGACTTTACCCACTAGATGCCAGAAACAACTCCCCCCCTCCCCCAATGTGACAAAAACATCTCCAGATATTGCCAGATGTCCCCTGGGGGACAAAATCACCCCTACTGAGAACCACTATCCCAGATCCATAACTTCCCTTCGATCTTCTTGTCTTTTTCAGACAGAAATTAAATTGGTTTAAGAATGTTTGCTTGGCTGGTTGCAGTGGCTCACACCTGTAATCCTAGCACTCTGGGAGGCCAAGGCAGGTGGATGCCTTGAGCTCAGGAGTTTAAGACCACCTCGAGCAAGAGTGAGACCTTATTTCTACTAAAAATAATAAGACTAGCTGGGCCTTGTGGTGGGCTCCTTGTAGTCCCAGCTACTTGGGAGGCTGAGGCCACAGGATTGTTTGAGCCCAGGAGTTTGAGGTTGCTATGAGCTAGGCTGACATCATTGCACTCCAGCTCAGGGCAACAGAGACTTTATCTCCCCCCCCCTCCAAAAATAGAATATTTGCTCTTCACAGATCTTCATTCATCATTACCCATCAATTCAGGAAGCACTGGACTGAGCACGTGTGATGCTGAGTAGTTCTGTCCACCAACCACATCACCCCATTTCACAGGTGCAGAGTAGCTGAGATATGAATTCCGCACCACATAGCTTATAGAGATGGGATCTCTCTCTTGCTCAGGCTGGTCTCAAACTCCTGTGCTCAAACAATCCATCTTCCTTGGCCTATTTGAAGTCCACCTATTTGAAGTCTAAACCCAGATCAGCCAGGACCTAACGCCCATGCTCTCTCTACAAGGGCGGTTCTCAACCTGTGGGTCACAACCTCTTTGTAACAATGAAAATACATCGCAGCATTAGGAAGGTTGAGAACCACTGCTCTAGTTATCAAATACAATCTCTGCTCTAGAAGCAAAGATGATTTCTCATTACTAAAGTCACCCTTTCCTCATTTATGAGACGGAGATTTCCCTTTTTTTAATTTCAAAGTATTATGGGGGTATTTTTGGATACATGGATCACTTTTATAAAGCTTGAGTCATGGTTATAAGTGTGTCTGTCACCAGAGAATGTTCATTCTACCCTTAGGTTTTTTCCTATCCCCTCCCTCCCACTCCCAAGATAGAAATTTCCTCTTATAGGGACTCTGTAGTCTTTTTATTATTTATTTATGTATTTATTTTTTTTTGAGACAGAGTCTCACTATGTTGCCCTTGGTAGAGTGCAATGGCGTCACAGCTCACAGCAACCTCCAACACTTGGGCTTAAGTGATTCTCTTGCCTCAGCCTCCCAAGTAGCTGGGACTACAGGCACCTGCCACAATGCTCAGCTATTTTTTTGGTTGTAGTTGTCATTGTTGTTTGGTAGGCCCAGGCTGGGTTTGAAACCTTTAGCTCTGGTGTATGTGGCTGGCACCCTAGCCTCTGAGCTACAAGTGCCAAGCCACTGTAGTCTTTTTAAAATAAGATCTAAAATTGGTGCTCTGAAGTGGCTGAGAAGGAAATCCCTCGTGGAGAATTCCCCACTAAGGTCCACCTTGAAAAATCTGGGTTTAGATTGTTAGCACACATGGCAGATCTCTCATGCATCTTTTTGTTTTTTTTGAGACAGAGACTCAAGCTGTCACCCTGGATAGAGTGCTGTGGCATCACAGCTCACAGCAACCTCCAATTCCTGGGCTCAAGCGAGTCTCCTGCCTCTGCCTCCCAAGTCGCTGGAACTACAGGCGCCCGCCACAACGCCCAGCCATTTTTTGGTTGCAGCCGTCATTGTGGTTTGTCAGGCACTGGCTGGATCCAAACCTGCCAGCTCAGGTGTACATGGCTGGCGCCTTAGCTCCTCGAGCCACAGGCGCTGAGCCCCCTCATGCATCTTTAAAAAGTGCAGTGGCTAATGCCTGCAATCCCAGTACTCTGGGAAGCTGAGATGGGAGGATCACTTGAGACCATCTCTTAAAAAAAAAAAAAATTAGCCAGTTATGGTGGCACACACCCATAGACCCAGCTACTTAGGAGGCTGAGGTAGGAGGATCATTTGAGCCCAGGAGGTTGAAGTTACAAGGTAACAGTGGACTGTGATTGCACCTGCACTCCAACTTGGGTGTCAGAGTGAGACCCTGTCTGCAAAGATTAAAATTAAAAAGCTATTCCTTCCGCCCTCCTCCGGAGCCTTTGGAGTGTCACTTTGTTGTTCGTTACCTCTGCTGATGTCATGCTCACATCCAGACCCACATGGTTGGGTCAGTGGCTGTTCCAGTCTCTTTTACCACTTTCCCACGTGCTGTCACATGTGACTCCTGCCAGGCCTGTGGGGGAACCTCGGCTTTGGAATTATAGAGATGAAGAAAATAGAGGTGTAGGGAGGCTCTGGATCACCCCGCTGCTAGGATGGGAAGGCCTGTATGCAGGAGTAAGCCTGCTGGCCTCACCTCCAGAATCTTTCAAGGGGGACATGTGTATTTTGTTCTGATGGTCCTGTAGCTCTTTTTTATGAAGACCATGACTGGTTCTGGAGCTTTTCATGCTTCATCCCAACATGTTTCTGAGAGGGTTGGTTCTCTAGGGCCTCTCTCCTTTTATCTCACAGACTGAAGGCAGGTTTATTCCTTTGTTGTCACGTAACTTTTTGCTAATAGCATCCTTTTCTTCCTTCAATGGTCCCTCCTCATCCTTAAAGATGAGTTTCTTTCTTTCTACATCAGCGGTTCTCAACCTGTGGGTCGCGACCCCTTTGTACCAATGAAAATACATTCTACTTATCAGATATTTACGATTCACAACAGTAGCAAAATTATAGCTATGAAGTAGCAACAAAAATAATTTTATGATTGGGGTCACCACAACATGAGGAGGCATTGTATTAAAGGGTCTCTGCATTAGGAAGGTTGAGAACCACTGTTCTGCTTGCAATCCCAGGTCTAAGGAAACCTGTTTCAGCTGCCTTCTTTCCAAGCAAATGAACTTGCCCCTCTCTCCGGGTTCACCCTGCTGGCTACAGCTGCTGAGAATTTATTTTTCTTTCTTTCTTGTGATGCTTGCTGGGCCCCGCCCTAGGTTGGTGCCAGCTCCTCCTGGAGCCCCCAAGCTCCTGCCTATCTCACTGGACAGTGGTCCCAGGGAGAAACTGGAAGAAACATGGTGAGGGAGCGAGACAGATCAAAGCAGGCTCTCCTGAGGACTTTAGGGCACGAGAAAAGAACATCCTGTTCACTCAGATCCTTTGTCTCTCAGATTTTCTTCCCATTGGCTTTTCCCCCCCAAACCCTGGTGTTCATGAAAGTGTACCTTCCTGCAGCCCCCTTTCTTTATCTCACTGATTTCTCTCCTTCCTTCCTTAGAACTCTGAATGTTATCACTTTGTGGTCATTTCTACTGAAGTTCTCAGGCAATTTTTTTCTAAGGGAAAAGTACGGATAAGTTTAGGGTCTGAGCAGAAGTCGGGGAGAGCAAAGTGGAAGATGCAGGAGACACAAAGGATTATCTAAAAGAGATAAGAGAACACGGGGTCCCAGGAACAGTTGCAAGGACCTTCTGAGATTAGAGGAAGAGAAAAAGACAGATGTGGATACAGACAAGGTGAAGGTGGGTTTAGGAGCATTTTAAGGTTCTGATCTTAGTGGAGTAGGAAGCATGGTGGTGCTGGGCGTTGGGTAAGAAAGTGGGTGGCTCAGGGTCAGATCCAGAGGTGGTTAATGGATGAGTGTATGTTGGAGGCTTGGAGGCAGGTGCCGAAAGGGAACATTGTGAGGGAGCAGAGCGTCCAAGTTCAAACTGATCACCCTTGGGATCCAGCCTGGGCAGGAAGGTGTGAAGCAGATGGGGTCAATAGATATGGATTGAGTTTTCATCAAGAAAGCAGAAAGGCTGACACTGTGGTCTCCTTGAAAGAATTTAAGATTTCTGGGCTGGGCATGATGGCTAACGCCTATAATCCTAGCACTCTTGGGCGGTGCCTGTGGCTCAAGGAGGACAGCACCGGACCCATATGCCGGAGGTGGCAGGTTCAAACCTGGCCCCGGCCAAAAACTATAATCCTAGCACTCTGGGAGGCCGAGGTGGATGGATTGCCTGATCTCACAGGTTCGAGACCAGCCTGAGCAAGAGCAAGGCCCCATCTCTAAAAATAGCCCGGCATGGTGGCAGGTGCCTATAGTTCTAGCTACTTGGGAGGCTGAGGCAAGAGAATCGCTTGAGCCCAAGAGTTTGAGGTTGCTGTGAACTATGACATCACATCACTCTATGGAGTGTGCCAAAGTAAGCTTCTGTCTCAAAAGAAAAAAAAAATTCCGATTTTCACATGAAATGGGTAAAATGTTACTGGCCCTGTCCTAGGAATGAGTCTTGAATGAGCTAAGCTGCATCCCGTCTCCTCTAACCCTCCCAGCCATCCATGTTGCCCACTTCACCTTTGCCTGGTCCCCTTCCTCAGGTTTTAGGCCTCTTCTCCACATTCAAGTAACGGCTTTGGCTCTTCCCCACAGTGATTCCATCCTTCCTCCTGGGATGACATCTTCAGAGTTCCACCAGTGAATTCCCTTCCCAAGCACCCTCCTACCTGGACACACCCCAGGGTAGATGGTTTTCACCCACCTGGCCTTGGTTGCTGGTGGGATGTGAAATCACCCAGAGGGTGGCAGCCATCTGGCTGCACAGGAGGACTGGAGGGTGGATTCTCAGCTAATCTGCTGATAGCATGTAGTTTTTCCCTCACTTGGACTCAAATTCCTACAGGAGCCAGGCAGCTAAGCAAAGGAGCAATACCACCCAAGGTCACCTGGCACACATATACTTGTTGTCACAGGGGAATGTGCGAGAGCTTTTTGTCATTCAAGAGAAGCCAGAAATCTAGGTTTGTACATATAATATCCTGGTTTTCAAATGATAACTCACTCATATGAAATTTTTAAGCATTTGTTGGCCAAAACACCACTGATAGTAGAATTTTGCCTGAGGGTTGCCAGTTTGCCTCGGTAATAATGTTATGGACGTGGCAGAGGGAAATGAGGTGAAAGCTTATTTTGCAGAACTTTCTGGAAGCTAGGGTAGTGGGAGTGGGGCTGGGGTGTGCCATTGAAGGGACTTCTTATAGGGATATATTTTTGTTGTCCACTGGGACTCAAAAAGCAGAGTTAACAACAAATGTTAAGGTTCTTTTTCTTTTCACATTTTTATTCTCTTTATGTTTATTTTTGTTGTTGCAGTTTTTGGCTGGGGCTGGGCTCGAACCTGCCATCCTTGGCATATGGGGCCGGTGTTCAACTCCTTGAGCCACAGGTGCCGCCTATTTCATTTTCAACCCAATGGAAAAGTCTGGTAAGCACACACAGCCTTGGTCAATGACATTTTGGACAATAGAGAGAAAAGCAATAAGGGGGATACAACTTCCCTGATCAAAGCCTGCACTGGGGTCAGTGGGCGAAGCTGCTCGGTGCTGGGGGGTCCGAGTGCCCAAAGAATCAGGAGGGGAGGGGGCGGAGGCAAGATAGCGGTCTGTAGCCAGCTTTCCACAGAGGCTTCCGCCCAGAAGGAGAGTTAAAGGACAGACATTTAGCAAGAAAGCCGATGGTTCAGATCTGAGCCAAAAGAGAAGGTTGAAGAACACACATCAACCATGCTGAAGGCAAGCTGTGACCCCAAGGATACAAACAAAAGGTACAGAATCCATTGCCAAGTGGATGAGAGTCCCCTCCCCCATGACAACAACTCACAGTATACTCCATACCTCTATACAAACTCAAGCAAGCAGAGTTCAAATGGTCCTCTCCCATTTTACTCCATGGGAGAGATCCTCTAAAAGCCGGACCTCCTTCCCCTACTAGGGTGCCATGGCACTCTCCTGCCAGGCATAAAACTGTATAAAACTCTATATATTCTCTACCTGCAATTTTGAACTCCCAGCACTCCCCTCCACTCTCACCCTAAGGTCTGGAAGCCTGTCCCCCATGGAGTCCAGATTTGGGGGCATTTTCTTGAGGGTGTAGACGGGGCATGGGATGTTGCTGATCTATGCTAATTCTCTGGTTCAGGAGTGAGGAGAATAAAGTCAGCTGAGAAGGACCAGAACTGGAGAGGTGGTGCCCTGAGACACAGAACAGCAGCAGCAGCGGTGGGAACATTAACAATAGGGCTCACACACCTGGGGATACTTTGAAAGAACACTCCCAGTCTCTCTGAGCAACCAGAGGAAGCTGGGTAGCTTCTCCAGTGGCAGCCGCTGGTGGAACAGATTTGGGACAGAAATGTAGGCCCCAGGAGTAAAGGGTATGCCTGAGGCAGTACGGGCCTGGGCAGAGAGCGGGCTTTAGAATACTCATGGGTGCTCAGAGACAGCAGACTCCCAGGGTGGGGCTGACCCAGAGTGGGGCGGACCCAGAGGTCTGCTTTACTGAGCTTCAGATGCACCCAGCCCTCAGGGCATCAAAGCTGAGACAAAGGGCAAGTGGCAAGAGGCTGGACAGCTAAGTGTGACTGAGTCAGCCCCAACACAAACTATAACTGAGATTAGGCAATGGCACAGCCAGAGCTGATTTGTAGTCCAGTGCCTGATCCACAGAGAAGGATAGTTGGGACAGAAACAAATTCTGCAAAGTTCTGTTCTGTCAGCAACATCAATCAGGGGTGGGGCTGGAATTGAGTGAATTGCCCCAGTCCCCATTCAGCACCCAAGGTTGTCAGGCCTCACCTCCCCCTGCCGGATAGTGGAAAAGAGTGGCAGAGAGTAGTGGCCTGGCTGAGGACACAGATCTCTCTTTGACTCAGGCAGGTACAAAGCACTGGAGCATCTGCTCATTGGAAGGAACTGGATCACAGCCCTGCAGGGTTACCAGTGATTGGGTGTGACAGAGGTGCAAGGTGGAGAAGGAGGCATCAACCTTCCCAGGCTAATTTATTTGCTGGATGGGTCCTTCTGATCTCATGGAGCACTGGAACGAGTTAATACTAAAGCTGCCAGCAGACCCCTGCTATCTCGTTGCTGGAGACCTTTTGAACTCTCCCATCTGAGACTGGTGCTCACTGGGACAATTGATTGGGACCTTGTCAACTGGGCCAATCACCCGAGGATGGTACCCTGGGTGTGTGGTTGTGGGAAGGTTTGATTTTCCTTTTCCAATTGTTTCCTGTGGGGACCACGGTTACTTAACTGCTGGTATTTCTCCACAGCTGATACTTCAACTCAGAGTAACTGATTCACTAGGGCAAGATGGAGACCAGCTGAAAATGAGGAGAGCCACTCAACCCCACCACAGCAAGAAGGTCCCCAGTTTCTCATGCCATAACACTGTATGGGTCCTTGGCAAGGCTCTAGGGGAAAGGGTACAGACATCAGTCCCAGCTTTCAGGCAAAGGACTGGTCAATCACTACTCCTAGAACCACCTAAATTTCCCTCTTAGGACTGCCTTTGCAGTATCCCAGAGGTTCTCATAATTCATGTCTTCATTGTTATTTTGTTCCAAAAATTTGGTAATTTCCTTCTTAATCTCATCTGTGACCCAGCTATCCTTCAGCATAAGGTTATTTAGCTTCCATGTTTTTGTATGACTATGCAGATTCCTGTTGTTATTGAGTTCAACTTTTATTTCATGATGGTTGGAGAAGATGCAAGGAATAATGTCTATTCTTGTAAATTTGCTGAGGTTAGACTTGTGACCTAAGATGTGATCCATTTTGGAGTATGTTCCATGGGGTGATGAGAAGAATGTGTGTTTAATTTTATTAGGATGAAATGTTGTGTAGATATCTATTAAATCCAGTTGTAGAATGGTTAAGTTTAAATCTAAAATTTCTTTACTTAGCTTCTTTTTGGAGGATCTATCCAACACTGCTAAAGGAGTATTAAAATCTCCAACTACTATGGAGCTGGAGGAAATCA
>CAUYON010204516.1:0-11760 GCA_963573935.1 Arctocebus calabarensis | reverse complement strand
GTCTTCATATAGTGATTAACAAAATGCCATGAAGGCTATCTCTAACAGTACGATCAAAATATTTCTGATTGTATATGAAGTAAGCACATTGTGCCCCATGATTGCACCAATGTACACAATTATGATTTAATAAAATTATTTAAAAAGTAAAAGAATAGGTATATTTCTGATAAAAAAAGAAAAAGAAAATGAAGAAGTGTTTTAGTGGCCTTTTCAGCCAATTTTATATATTCTTCTGTGATAGATATTATATCAAAACTACTACAAGTAGTAGTTTCTCAAAGATTGTTTTCAATGTGGAATTGGAGCCATGTTAATAAACTTTACTTACTCTGTTACAAAAAGAAAAAAAAATGTGGGGAAACATAGAAAGGGAAATTTTTTCAGCTGGATCATAGGAACATAGAAGTTTTTATATACATAACTATCTAACACATTTGTGTTACATCTCTTCCACACTGTCAATGTTAATTGTTAATGGCATTAACATTAGAAGAATGTGAAGCAAAAATGATTCATTATTCTTATTAACCTTGTAGTGTCATGGTTGAAAATATGAAATGGATTGACGTTGAGATGACAACAGCTGCTATTCATAGGTGATGTTATATGATTAGCAATAGACTAGGCATCTTCTATTATGATCTCATTTATTTCTCCTGAGTAAGGTATTAATAATCTATTTTTGCAGGAGACAACTAATACGAAGTAGCTTGTCCCAAATCACAATGCTTGCACGTTACATCTTGTCTGTTCTGACTCGAAAGTCCATGTAACTCTCAAAAGTCAGGATGCAACATGTGCTAATTTTAGTTACTAAAATATGAAAATAAAAAATAAACAACAACAGCAACAACAAAAAATCTATGGGGCCATCAAGAGTTGGGATCTTGTCAATACAATAGAGAAGAAAAGAAAGAAAAGAGATAAAGTAAATTTTGAATTTGTGCCTGGTAACTCTGAACCTTCATGTCTGTCTTTGGAACCTCATAAGAACCTGATGTTTTATTTTTTCTCATAAGGAAGAGAAATTAAAACTTTGAGTCCATACTGTATGTCAGATCTTCAGAAATGTTGTAAAGACTTGTGAAACATGCTCAAGCTCTCAAGAATAGTAAGAGGCCAGTTCAATACCCATCTTCTTTTTATTTTAAGATACTGTCTTTCAGCATCACTTCAAATGTGTGTGATACTGAATTCACAGCCCAGAGATAAAGTGATTCTTTAGGAAGTCAGTCACTGGCTTGCAAAATAATTTAAGAAACTGCAGGGAATGGGCAACAGAAGAACACGAAAAGAGTCATGTTTTTGAAACCCCAAGGCCAAGTACTGTAGAAGTGAGTGCAGTGCAGCAAGCCGTGGGCAGTCTTTCTACACATCAGGCAAACTGCTGCACCATCCCTCCCAGGCCCTGCAGTAGAGACTTCCCCATGCCGGGGACAATGCTGAAGCACCATCTGCTATATCCCAGTGGGTTTTTATAACATACTGTAATGGTCTCCCATGACCACTTTCCAAAGAATATTCATCAGCTCCACTCAATCTATTTTTGATGAATTTTAAAGGTGTGAAGCAGCACAGGGAACTGGGTTTGTCAAAAGCTTGAGTAGTGCATGAAAACGCTGCTCAAAAACAGTTAACTTAAAGTCCTTCAAAGTCTCAACTGATCCATGCTAGTCCTAAAGCAGCTTACTCCCTTCATCTTGACTTGTATGTTCTAGAAAACATTAGTAATGGTCTGGACATAGAAAGGTGTATTTTGATACTTTAAGTCCCTCAAATAGCAATTAACACTGCAGGGGGGAATTCAGCCCTGGGAAAAGGGAGCAACAAAACCTGAATTGACTTACTCTTTTGGTTCCTTTTCCTGCACTTAAAGAAAAAGATGACATGTTAAACAACAGCTTTCCAACATTAAATGCCAGGTGACACAGAACGGGGGACACTAAGAATGAGGAAACGACACGTGACTTAAAAATCAAACCTACTTACTTCCTGAAGCCAGTTTCTAGTTTATGCCTCAGGAAGAGAACGTCAGGGAGAAAAAGCACAAACACACCCAGAAAGAGACAGACCGGAGCACTGAGAGGAGAGGAAGGAGTATACTTGGCTAATGTTTGATATACAAAGACAGAGAGCGACAGTCCCCCGTGGTTTTGGTCTTAACAATAATTTGAGCCAAGGATGCAACTCCCATAAAGCAGTAAGTAGAACAATTTCTATTTACATAAAACTGATGCACTGAAAAGCAAGCCTCAAATGGGTCAACTGATTCAAAAAATCATAATTGCCTATCAGTATGAAATGCAGCCCCATTTCAAGGAATAAAACAAAATCCAATACTCAACGATGTCCATTCACAATATGGGTCTTCCAATAAAACATTATCAAACATGCAAAGACATAAGTGAGTGCAATCCATGATCAGGAAGAAAATGAATACTAGAAACAGATGCAGAAAGAACAAGGATTGTAGAACGAGCACATACAAATATTAAAACAACTATGAGAAGTGTAATTAGTAGATTCAAGAAGGTAGAAGAAAGTGTGCACAAGATCTGGTTGGGACTGCAATTCACCATGGGTCCTTATATACTCTGCCACGTTCTTGCGGGATATGGCAAGGAAGCAAAGCTCTGACAACTCATTTCTGAAGCATTTCTCAAGGTCACATATGTAGCAAGAAGCACTGAAGGATGAGGTAGCAGTTCCCCCCAGATAAGCAGAGCTGCTTACAGGCTTCTTTTGAGTGATTAATTATCCAAACTCAGTTCCTCCCCTCCTATAAGGAACCCACTGCATGTGGAGGTGGTTACTAAGCCCAGATACATCTTCCTGCTTGTACTCAGAGTGTGTGTAAAACTAGCATGATCAGAAAGCCTACACTGCCCAGCCTACCACGAGTAACAAAGCCTTCTGTCTTTGACCCAATAGTATCATGTCTCCTGCCAGCATCCATGGATCAGGAAGAGTCTAGATTATTAGTTTACAACATGATAAAATTGCAGACCCTACAATGCTTTGTAACAGTTATGGCAAAGAGATGAAGACATTTTCATTTTCTGGAAACAAGCCAGGTTGGGGGATAAGAGAAGACTCACTGTCATCTGATAGAAAAGCGTCCATTCAAGCTGTGGGTAAAGAAAGAAGGTCAAGGACCCCCACCCCCACCCCTGTCGCCCTGTCTGTTAATGAGTGCTTAACGACTAACCTCCAAGAGATAAAACCAAAACAAGTTGCTTAGATAATGATTTGATTCTTGTTCATTTTTCTCTGGGTACAGGAGGAAGAGATGTTATCACATTTGTGCAGAGTCTTGGGGGCCAAGGCCAAAGTCAGTAGGGCTGTGGCCACTGAGTCAAGGGATCTCTAAATTTGAAATGGACAGTGTTGGTCAGCAAAGAGGACATACAGCATTGACCAAAGTGAAATCCTCAGAAGTCTCTTGAGCTCAAAAGGTAGCTACTGGAAATTAGCAGTAAATGCAGAGCTCTGGCTATGGTCAGCTCATTCCCATTGGGACCCAAACTTTCAAAGCTTGATTGGACATAGGAATTCTACTCAACCTACTGATACCAAAAATTCTTCTTCAGTAGGTCCTTGGTCTTGAGGATTTGGAGAATGAACCACAGACCACAGATCAGTGGTAAGACAGGATTTTTTTCACAGAAAAGAATAAAAGCACCAGAGCTCTTGGCAGAGGGTAAAACCCAAATGGGAAAAAAATCTCTCTGCCTGGGTTCTTTGTCTAGAGGTCCTTGTAGTTACGTTTGGCCAGGACTTGGTAACAAATGGGTGGAGTTCCTTCTGCTGGGGAAAGGTAAATGAACACATTAATGAAGGGATACAGGCCCTTCCACTAGGGGCAATGTGAATGAACGCATTAATGAATGGATATAGGCCTTCCACTCAGGGCAATGTGAATGAACGTATTAATTAATGGATATAGGTCCTTCCACAAGGGGCAAGGTGAATGAATGCATTAAAGAATGGATACAGTCCATTCTTGAAATTGGCCAGGCCTAGGAAACAATGAAATTGACCAGGCCAAGAAAACGAGGGGTCCCCCTGAATGAGGGAATCCTAAATCACCCTGGCCACTATGAAATGCTCACATGGGAGTAGTGCAGCCACAGGAGGGCTCCTTAGGTCCAAGGGTGGTTCTGTTGTTGGCACCAGCAGCAGCACGGGCTCTGCAGTGGTCTCCCTCAACTAACGAGGTACCTGTGGGCTTCCCCCAAGCTCGTCCTCTCTGCCTCACTTGGTTCTCCGGCTCTATCTCCCCTCCTGAGCTGCACCAACACCGCCACTGGAGATGCAGAAGGTGTGGCAGGTTCTCCTGGGTGTCTGGCACCGACCAAGTCGGGGTGCGCCTGCCCAGTGTCTGTGAAGTGTCTGGTCCACATGGGGTCTTAGGCAATATTTTGAATTGAATAAAAGTGAAATCACAAAATATAAAATTATGTAGTATTCACCTATAACAGTGCTTCCAATTTTATTGCACTAATCAACAAATAATCAGAACAATATAAAATAATAAAGCATGACCATATATATATGATATAAAATACTTAAAATAATAAAAAACATTGAAACAAAAAAGTGATTTTTTTAAAAGATAAAGATGAATAATAAAATCCTAGCCAGAATGAATAGGAAGTAAGAGAAAAGAAACAATATACAAAAAATGGGAAGGAAATGAGAGACAAAACTAAAAATCCTAAAAATGTATCATTATTTATAGATAACATGATCATCTACACAGTAAATTTTAAAGAGTCTATTAAAAAACATTACTTGCAGTGATCAATATTTGGTAAAATAACTAATGATAATCAGAAATTTAAATATTTAAATATTTTGAAATTTCCACAAATTAATATAAAAATACATAAAATACTTAGGAATGAATTCAAAACAAAGGCTTATTTAGCTAAAAATAAATATATAATTTTTTAGGGATAAATTGGAATGAAGTCCAGTAGAACGTCTATAGCTCTTCCATGACCACTTCCCACATTGCCACCTTCTTGAGTCAACCTCATGTCCATAGGCCAGACACACATCACAGCTACTCACTGGAAGCTCCTTATGTTGACCACCTTGACAGTCCCTTGTTTGGTCAACCTTGAGAGGTTTTGCTGCATATACACTATCTGTCCATACAAAACTGAAAAACATCAATGAGAAAATTAAAGACCTAAATAATTGGTAAGAAATATTATATCCATAATCAAAAGATTAACATTTTAAAGATATGATTTCCTTCCAACTGATATCTAATGTCAATATGATCCCAAGCCATGCTCATAACAGAAATTCTTAAGCTAATTATAAATGTATATGAAAATGTGCATAACATTAAAAAAGCTAAAAACTTTTTGAAAAGGAACAAACATAGAGGATTTATACAACTCCAAGGGTTATTACAAAACTTCAATAATCAATATAATGTGATAGCCACATAAAGATAATGTATAGATAAATAGAACAGGGTAGAGAATCCAGACAGAATGACACATATCATTTGATTTTCTAAAAAAATACCAAGGTATTTAACAGAAAGGGGATAATTGTCAATGTCCATAAACATCTTTTGTTGAACTTGAGTTTATTAGTCAGTCTTGAAAGAGAACACACGCTTTGTGATATCCTAGTAAGTGGGATTTAGAAAGGATTTATATAGAATTTGGGCTGTGTGTTAAGTGATTTGGGAAAGGATTTAAGGAAATGGGTCTTTGCTCTGGATTGCATGCTTTCAAGTAGTAAGAACGAACTCTTATATACTGGTTAATATTTGTGACTGTTATTTCTTGACAAATTACATCTTTAGCTTCAGTCTGGTCATAGTCTTCTACCATATTTAGAAGACTATCATACTTAGAAGACTATGATCAGATTGAGACTAAAGATGTAATTTGTCAAGAAATTATAGTCACAAATATTATAAGGATATCTGGATATCATGGGGTTTGTATGTTTCTGTTTTGTGTTCAGACCATCAACATCATTGATCATTAGATTACACAAGTTAAAACCACAGTAATAGCACCACACAACTACGGAACAGGTACAATTAAACTGATTGACAGTATGAAGTAATGATGACATTGTGGAGCAATGCAAATTCCCATCCATGCCGTCAATCAGGTTGATAAAATATCTCAGATTGTATGTGAAGCCCCCACACTGTACCCCATGGTTGAACTAATGTACACAGCTATGATTCAAAAAAATAAAATAAAATATTATAAAAAAAAAGAAAACCATTTAGCAATTTCTTACAAAGTTAGACTTACATCTGCTTAAATCCTTGAAAATCTTACTCCTATGTATTTATTCAGGTGAAATAAAACATATTTATACATAACAATTTTACTTGAAGGTCATAGAAGCTTAATTCATAATAGCCCAAACCTTAAAACAACTCAAATGTTTATTAAACGGTTAACAGAAAAACAAATGTTGGCATATCTGTACAATGTAAGGTTACTCAATAAAAAGGAGGAAATTACTCATACATACAAAATGGATAAATCTCAAAAGCATCATGTAAAAAGAATGAAATGAGAAACAGAAATTATATACACTATCATTTAATTAATTAATTTATTTATTTTATTGAATCATAGCTGTGTACATTAGTTCAATCATGGAGTACAGTGTGCGGGCTTCATATACAATCTGAGATATTGTATATCATTTAATTTATACAACACTTCTAGTATTCCATATACACTATATCCATTATTCTGGAAAAGTGAAATCTGTAGAGATGCAAAGCAGACCAGGGACTGGGAACTGGGGAAAGGAAGCTGACTGCAAAAAGGCAAGAGGGAAGTTTTTGAGGGTCCTTGAGTTGTTTTATATCATGAGCATTGTGGTGATTACACAACTTTCTTTATGGATTTCTCAACCCTCGATCAATTATATAGTTAATTGTAAATTTTATCTGATGCAAATTATATTTCAGTACACTTGATTGTGCACTAATTTAGGAGGAAGTATCTTAACAGAATCAACTAGAGTATATTCATTTTTAAGTTACAGTAATCCTTGTGCTGTGAAAGAAACATGAGTTCCTTCATGTGGAAGAGAAGTTATAAAATCCATGAGGTTTGATCTGGCAGGAAAGGATAGTGAAAGCAAGACATTCATATTTAGCCTTTGGGAAGAGGAAAGGGTACCAAAAAGGGTATGATATAAGTTAATTCCTTGTACTTTTTAATTTGCCTGAAGCTTTCACTGAAAAGGCCATTCTAAATCATGAACATTAAGTTTAATCCTATTCCTTCTCAACTTTATTTGCATATGTTTGTTATCTTACACTGCATTTAAGTAAATCAGACTAATTACTATAAACAAACATACATGAGAAGAAATATTTGGACAGTGATGATCATCGTAAAATATGACTCCATAGGTGATTGGAATTTCATTAGAATTAAAAATAGAAGTACCTGAGGAATGAAACTTAAATATGTATAAAGTTGATTCCTTATTATATGAGCATGTTATTATCATAATAGAGAAGGGATACAATTCTTCCACACAACTGTTCTGTCTATTAAACATTTTTTCTAGGGGAATAAAAAGAATGAGTAATTCAGGGTACAATATGGTTTGAAAATTGTTTACTAGTATATTTTCTTGGCATTAAAAAAATTATTGTTAAAAAAGCATTTTCACAATCTGGAACATAGTATTACAAAAGTAAACAATTCCTTTTTGGCATATAACATTAAAATTCCTTATTTTAAGCAAAGTGATACTTAACAAATTTAGGAATACACATTTACATGGAATGATGATGTCATTAAATAAACATTTAATTTCTTTTATGCTTTGAATATTACATTACAGGATATTTCACAACTGCTTTTCAGAGGAAAGAAAGAGTCAAAATAAATAAATATTTCTGATAAGTCTCTTTAAGCATTACTTATACAAATAAGCATTCATTTTTAAGAGCCTTGCAAGTTTAACTGAGAGAATTTATGGTTTAAGAAACTAGAATCTTCAATAATAGATCTTAGAAATTTTTACTAGAAATAAAAGCATGTTGCCATAAGTAGAATAAGTATAAAAACATTAGAATTTATTTCTATTTTAGTATTATTCTGTCTCATATCACCCCCTCCTTTTACAAATTTTAAGTTGTATTCTAATTTAATTATAGGATTATACATGTATGATTATATTGTAATTTTATAATAGTTTTAATTATATTAATTGAAAAATATTTATAAAATGCTTAGTAGATGCAAAGTGCAAATATAGATTGATACTCTGATAACCAATATCCAAAATTACCTGTATGGCCAGGACTGGTGGCTCAGGCCTGGTGAGAGGCCAAGGTGGGAGAACACATTGGCTCAAGAGTTTGAGATTAGCCTGATCCAAAGCAAAACTTCATTTCTACCAAAAATAGTAAAATTAGCCAGTCATTGTGGCGTGTCCCTATAGTCCCACCTACTGAGGAGGGGAGGGCAGGAGGACAAAAATAACTTATGTTTATGTAGCTATATTTATATATTTTGGGAGATTTTCCCAATAATATATTTAATAGAAATTTTCCCTTTTAAATTCTAAATACATGAAAATAATATGTATCACTGCCAATTTTTCTGATCATTTACACACAACATAGCATTTAGCACATAGTAATTGTTCATTAAGCATTTTTCAATAAATGGATTAAAAAATGAATAACTCTTTGCTTAAAAACTTAATAGTATTGTGAAAATTGCTAAATAGTAACCTGAAAACTTAGAAACAAACCATTTGATTAATTTACAAGCATATCCTGTTTCATTGTGGCTTGTTTTACTGTGCTTTGGAGGTACTGTATTTTCTACAAATTGAAAGTTTTTAATCTGCATTAAGTCTTTCAGTCTGAATTCATTCAATTTCTCAGAGCTGATACAGAAAACCATCTGGTATTTACATTCATGGAACATGCAGGTTAGCAGATGGAGATAAACTTACAAGCAAAGAAGTGCTCCAAAGAGTCCTAGGTGTCTGAAGGAAAGGCTGAAGGGAATGACTGACCCGATAGTCAATAAAGAACACCAGGCAGAACGTGAGAGCATGAGAAGGGAAAAGCCTGCTTTGTTTAATTTGTCTCTTTCTGTCTTTCCTTCTTTGCCTTTTTTCTTTTTGGCTGATAAATATCCTAAGAATGATCTCGAAGCATAATAAATATACTTCCTTTACATTCTCTTGTCATTTAAGATCATCTCAGTTTTAATCTCAGTACATGATTGGCAGACAATAGCAGTGGATATTCAATACGTTGATAAGGTTTGAATAAATTTCATAATGAGAAATGTTTCAAATTAAGAACTGTACAAGTTATTTACCAGAACAATTAGTACTCAAATTAAGAACTGTACAAGTTATTTACCAGAACAATTAGTACTCATTTTGTTCATATGCTCCTTGACTACCAAGAATCAAATCTGGGTGGCACCTATGGCTCAAAGGAGTAGGGCGCCAGCCTCATATGTCGAAGGTGGCAGGTCAAACCCAGTCCCGGCCAAAAACTGCAAAAAAAAAAAAAAGAATCCAATCTGTTTGATGTCTGCAGTTGTACATACATGGCTGTTGTTTATTGGATCTGTGGGCTGGCCTGAGCACTGTAAATAGTCAAAGTCACCTGTTGCAAAACTCCCAACATATTTCCCTGCCTAAGAGACACTGGTAGTAGAAAGTTGGACAAAATAGGAAGGAAAAAAACTGAAAATTGTGGCAGGCTCAAAATGTTGATATTACTTAGTCAAAAAGGAGGTCAGACAATTAAATTTGGGATCTTATCTCTCCACTGACTATCACTGCAGGCACCAGATGGCCATACAAGTACTTCAAATGGGAACGTACTGATACATAGGTCATGAATGAAAGTTTCAAGACAGACTGTGTTATGGTCCATCATTTCACTTCCAAGAAACACAGTTGACAGAATCCTTTCTGATCCCCCTGTGCAAGTTTCAACTTGTTCAGCTTGTCCTTATCGTTTGGATGGCTTCATTGGTTTCCATCTGCAAAGATTCTATGTTCTTGATTTTTGTGTGTCTTGAAACTTTCATAATGATCCAAATATTCAGCAATGAGGTATGTAGCACTTTTTATAGAATTTGTTGCAAACTTGTCTGACCTCCTGACTATATGTGGCACATATAATAATATTAATAATATATGATAGCTATTTTTAACTTGTAAAGTACAAAGTAGTATAGCACAAGTCAATATTCAAAATCATGTTATTGCTTGTATTCCCAATGACAATTATATACGTTAGGAGCCATAAAATGTGTTTTAGTATGAACTTGAATGATTTGATTTGATCCAGTATTTACATGGTCTATAACCCTGGGGAAGTAATATAATCCCCCTGAGTCTTGATTTCTACCTGCTCCTCATCTTTTACAGTATTTTTGAGGATTAGATTATGCAAGTAGCAGCAAGCAATATCATTTCTGGCACATGGAAATGGTCACATAAAGCAAAATAAAACCCATAGAAGTTCAAGATATTGTGTGTGTGTTCAATGTTGGGTAGTTAATAGTTTAAGATATTGTGTGTGTGTTCAATGTTGGTTTGCTATGAAGTTACTTCATAGCAAGAACAAGGCAAAACAAACTTCTTGATAGGTCTAAATATGAGATTATATTATCAGAAATGTATTTAAGAAAGCTAAAATAACATAGGTGAATCTTCACGTTAGCCTTGAAATTAGTAATGGCTAAGACATTTCTTATTCTGGCATATTCAGAAAAGTTTTCTCACAAAGACTTTCCTTTCCCCAAATGACTTTTTGCTACCCTTTTCCTTCCGACTCCCCTCAAACCTGCAGGTGGTTCCCATGTGTACCTATGACAAGGCCAAAGACAGGCCTTTCCCCTTTCTGCTTGGCTAACTGAGACTGAGACTTCCCTGGTTGCAAAAATAATCCCAACTGTAAACTTTACCTTTAATTTGTCTGGTTCTTCCTATAAAATTCTGAGGCAAAACTACCCTGCTGAGACTCTGATTTTCACATCTCTCTGCTGCAATAAAATCAATGTCTTTATTTGTTTGGGTTTTTTAATACCAAAAAGATATTCATCTAGGTATTAACCAAATATTACGGTGTATCTACTGTCTGCTATGCTCTATACAAGTTCTGAGAATTTAATGGGAGACAAAACAGAAAAATATTCTGGATTTAAAGAGCTTATATTCTTGTGTGAGGTAGAAGAAGAAAACAAAAAAATGGAATCAAGTAAACATTTACTCATCAGACAGTGATAAGTGTTCTAAAGAACCAACATGGCAGGGGGAGGGCAGAATAAGGAATATTGCATGAAGGTGCTCAATAAGCAGGGTGGTCAGAGAGGTGACCTGAGCCACCAGAGAAGATGACATCGTGTGGCTATCTGAGAAAACTATGTTCTAAACAGAAACAATGGGCTGTGTGAGGATGAGAGAGTGGTCTGGAAACATGAGGGCAGCGTGAGGAGCTGCTGGGGAAGGAGGAGA
Organism: Arctocebus calabarensis; assembly: GCA_963573935.1. Taxonomy (NCBI): domain Eukaryota; kingdom Metazoa; phylum Chordata; class Mammalia; order Primates; family Lorisidae; genus Arctocebus; species Arctocebus calabarensis. The sequence goes on along the minus strand of CAUYON010204516.1, from coordinate 240 downwards.
TGGAAAGAAATGAGTTAAAAGAAATGGGGCTGCAGTTATTTATGTTCTCATTCCATTCTCTCCTAAAATGATAAAGTGATACATTCTTAGCATTTTTTCTTTATTGTTGGGGATTCATTGAGGGTACAAGAAACCATGTTACACTGGTTGCATTTGTTAGGAAAAGACCCTCTTACAATCGTATTTTGCCCCCAAAAGGTGTGGCACACACCAAGACCCTTAGACCCCACTCCCCAAAGG
>CAUYON010204515.1:0-10339 GCA_963573935.1 Arctocebus calabarensis | reverse complement strand
TCTGAAACGGCCCTGTCCAGCCCCAGCTGCTGACCTCAGGGGACTCTCCAGCCTGAGGAGGTCACCTTCCATCCCCTGGTTCATCCCAGATCCCACCTGTGATGGCAAAGCTCCTGTCCTTGCAGTGAGGCAGCCTTGGGGTGTGGATGGAAGCTGCTTCCCACCAGACTCATTAAACACTTATAGGCCAGAGACTTCCCTCTGTGCCAAAGAGGAGTCAGCTTGGGTGATGGCAGAGGCCCGCTGCAGCCTGACCCACCACTTCTGACAGGGCTGAAGCTGTGACCAGGGCGCCCCCTTTATTGATGCCCCCATGGTGTCTCTGATTAGACTAGTTCCCTGTGGCTGTTGTAACAAATGACCACGAATGGGTGGCTCTAAACAACACAAAGTTATTTTCTCACAGTTTCGGAGGCCAGAGTCCAAATGTCACCAAGGCCACACTTCCTCCGGAGGTTCTAGGGGAGGATCCCTCTTTGCCTCACCCAGCATTTGAGGGCTCCTGGTGTTCTTCGGCTTGTGGTCACATCGCTCCAATCTCCACCTATGTCTTCACATGGCCTTTTCTGGTTCTCTATCTTAAATCTCCCTCTGTCTTTCTGTTATAAAAGCACTTGTTGGGTCAGGCATGGTGGCTCAAGCCTATATAATCCCAGCACTTCCCAGGGAGGCTGAGACAGGAAGATTACTTGAGGCCGGGAGTTCAAGACCAGTCTGGGCAATAGCACAAAGATCCCATCTCTACAAAAAAATTGAAAAGTTTTCTTGGAGTGGTGGCACATACTTGTAGTCCCAGCTACTTGGGAGGCTGAAGCTGGAGGTTGGCTTGAACCCAGGAGTTTGAGACTACAGCTATAAGCTATAATCAGGGCACTGAACTCCAGCCTTGGCAACAGAGTTCAAGACAACTGAACAATAACAAAACCACTTGCCTGGGATTTAGGGCCTAATGGATAACGTGGACTCATGTTGACATCTTCACTAAATTACCTCTGCCAAGGCTCTTTCCCAAAGAAGGACAAACTCATTGCTTCAGGGAGTCAGGATGTGGATATAAATGTTGGAGACCACCTTTAACCCCACTACACAGCCCCTAAGCACACTCTACCTGAAGATTAAACATCTGCCTAAAACATATCAATTCTTTGGGTGAACCTGGTCAGACCCGGTGGTCCCATGATGGAGAATAGAATCCAAACCTCCAGCACAGATAACCAAGTCCCCTGTGTTCAACATCGCATAGCTAGAAGGACCCGCCCACACCAAGCAATGGTTCAGAGGCCAAGGAGAGAATTGAGGCTACACTGCCCAGCACCCCCTGCTCAGGGGCTCAGGTCTCAGGCCACAGACTCGCTTCCCAGTCCTGCCTGCTACAATAGGAATTCAAACAGGATTCACCTCTCTGTTCTTGAAAATGCTAAATATACAATTACCATATAAGCCTGAGATTTCACTCTTTGGTGCATTCTCAATAGAACTGAAAATAAGGCTCGGTGTCCATAGCTCAGTGAGTAGGGTGCTAGCCACATACACTGAGGCTGGCAGATTCGAGGCTGGCCTGGGCCTGCTGAACAACAATGACAACTGAAACAAACAAATAGCTTGGCATTGTAATGGGTGTCTGTAGTTCTAGCTACTTGGGAGGCTGAGGCAAGAGAATTGCTTAAGCCCAAGAGTTCAAGGTTGCTGTGAGCTGTGATGCTACAGCACTCTATGAGGGCGACATAGTGAGACTGTCTCAAAAAAAAAAAAAAAAGAAAGAAAGAAAGAAAGAAAAGGAGGCTCAGGACCTGTAGCTCAAGCGGCTAAGGTGCCAGTCACATACACCTGAGCTGGCAGGTTCAAATCCAGCCCGGGCTCACCAAACAACAATGACAGCTACAACCAAAAAATAGCCAGGCATTGTGGCGGGCGCCTGTAGTCCCAGCTACTTGAGAGGTGGAGGCAGAAAAATCGCTTGAGCTCAGAAGTTGGAGGTTGCTGTGAGCTGTGACGCTACAGCACTCTACCCAGGGTGACAGCTTGAAAAAAAGAATTGAAAATAGGTGTTCACACGGCACTATTAGTAATATCCAAAATGTGGTAACAGCCCAAAGTCCATCAGGACATGAATGAATACAAAAAGGGTTTCATCCATATGGTGGAATCCTATTCAGCCACAAAAAAAGGAATGAACCACTGACTTGCATTACAATGTGGATGAAACTCAAGGAAACGTTGCTGAGTGAGAGAAGCCAAACGCAGAAGGTCACACAGCGTGTGATTCCATTGATATGAAGTGTCCATCCAGAACAGGCAAATTCACAGAGATGGGAAGCAGGATCAGTGACTGCCCGGGGCCAGGGGAGCTGCATGGGAGTGACTGCTAAGGTGGGATGAGGTTTCTTCTTGGGGATGGGGGGATGAAAATATTCTCTAACTAAACAGAGTTGGTGCTTCCACACCACTGTGAATGTGCTAAATGCCCCTGAATTGTATACTTCAAAATGGTTAAAATGTGAATTTTGTGTTATATAAATGTTACCCCAGTTTTTTAAAAAAGGCCAGTAATATCTCTGTCACTTTTTCTTGTCCATGAGAGGAACCCACTTACAACTCTTTTTGGAAGTGCTCTAAACTTTCTTTTTGTTCTTCCTAAATAAAATCTCTCTGTTACCCTGGTGGAGGCCAGGAGGCTTCATCTGAAACATTTCCTGTAGCAACACAACAGCCACATCCACCCCTCGGTTTCCTTTTCATAGACCTTGGGTCTTGCCCTAACATGGATAATTTTGTATTATGTGAATTTCACCTCAATTAAAAAGAACCGAAAGACTCACCACTCTAAACTACCGTCGCCTCATTTGTAAAGCCAGGATAACTATCTTGTCTGAAGATATTATGGGGTGTCCAGGTCTGCTGGCCCAGAAAGTCCTCAATGCCTATATCCTGTAGGGTTTCAAATCGACACACTTCACTCTCTGCAGACCTGAGTTTCTTATCTGTGGAGGCGATACCAAGATGTCAAGAACACATTAGGCTGCAAGATGTTCACTGGGTCATTGTTTATAATAGCAAGTAATTTGAAACAACCAAAACGTGAAACAAAGTTTGCTGCACCACAAACAGCAATGACCTTGGAAGATTATTGACCTGAAAAGAGGCTTATGGTATTGCAGATGAGAGGAAGGTAAAAAGGCACCTTTCCTCCCTAATTTTGTCTGAAATTAAATGGGGATTGCGTGCTCCAAGATGTGAACTGTGCTGAGCTCTCTCTCACTGGTAGAGATTCTGGGTGCTTTGTTACTCTCCTCCTTTGATAATCTCAATTTTCTACAATGAGCCTGTCAAAAGAAGTCCAATAAAATGTGAGAAATGCTAGAATATTAGTATGATGTGTGTGTAGCAATACTGTATTTTATTTATTTATTAGTTATTTATTTATTCATTTTTGAGACAGAGTCTCACTATGTCACCCCGGGTAGAGTGGTATGACATCACAGCTCACAGCAACCTCAAACTCTTGGGCTTAAGCGAGTCTCTTGCCTCAGCCTCCCAAGTAGCTGGGACCACAGGCGCCTGCCACAATGCCTGGTTATTTTTTCTTTATTTTTATTTTTTGTAGAGACAGAGTCTCACTTTATTGCCCTCTGTAGAGTGCCGTGGCGTCACATAGCTCATAGCAACCTCCAACTCCTGGGCTTAGGCGATTCTCTTGCCTCGGCCTCCCCAGTAGCTGGGACTATAGGCGCCTGCCACAAAGCCTGGCTATTTTTCTGTTTTGCAGTTTGGGCGAGGCCGGGTTTGAACCCGCCACCGTCAGTATATGGGGCCGGTGCCCTACTCTATGAGCCACAGGTGCGGCCCTTTTTTTTTTTTTTTTTTAGTTTTTTAGTAGAGATAGGATCTAACTCTTCTAAGGCTGGTCTCCAACTCCTGAGCTCAAGCAGTTCACCCACCTCGGCCTCCCAGAGTGCTAGGATTACAGGCATGAGCTACCATGTCTGGCCTAACTTTTCTTTTCTTTTTTTTTTTTATAGAGACAGAGTCTCACTTTATCACCCTCAGTAGAGTGTTGTGGTGTCACACAGCTCACAGCAACCTCCAACTCCTGGGCTTAGACAATTCTCTTGCCTCAGCCTCCCGAGTAGCTGGGACTACAGGTGCCTGCCACAACGCCCGGCTATTTTTCTGTTTTGCAGTTCAGCCAAGGCTGGGTTTGAACCCGCCACCTTTGGCATATGGGGCCGGCACCCTACTCGTTGAGCCACAGGTGCCACCCATAACTTTTCTATATTTAGTGGCGTCAGGGCCGCACTCTTCCTCAAACTAACCTTGAACTCCTGAGCTCAAGCAATTCGCATGTCTCAGCCTCCCAGAGTCCTAGAATTATAGGCATGAGCCACTGTGCCGGGCTACTTTATTTTTTTAAAGAGTGCAAAGATTTTCCAGTGTTATCTGTGGATGGATGATGGTCTCTGGCCAGCTGTAGAGGGCAATACTGAATTGGCCAGAGGGTTCACCAGACAGAACCCTCCTAGGTAAGTCTCCTTGTGCAGTACCCTGCTCTCTGCGAGCCTCTCTCCCCTGTTTCCTCCTTGAAGAGGAGGCCCCTGGAGGATGCTGTCTTCCCCCATCCCCAGCCACTGTTGAAGGACACTGTCCACATTCAATTTCCAGCTCAATGCGGGAGGGACCATCTCTGAGGAGTGAGTTTACAGGTGGTGGGGCACCAAACCACCCCCTAGTCCAGGGGACGCCTTGATAGAGTCGAATGTACTGACCCTCCCAGGAAGAATCAAGTGTATATACCACCCAGGAAACAATGAGTGTGCCAATCCCTGCCGCCCTGACCCTTTAAATCCCCATCCACCATAACCCATGTGTGGAATTCTTTCCCGGTCAGGGATTTCACCTCATCTGCACGCAGGTGGAATAAAGACCACATTGATCACATGGAACCAGGACTCCGTTTTCCATTTGATGCCTCAGAATAATCTTTCATCTTTGAGTCCTTAACCTCCCATGCCTGACCTGGGGTGGGCAGCTCGCAGATAATTTGAGGAAAAGAGACATCAGGCCTTGATCATGTCTGTGGTCTTTTCCTTCTGGTCTGTTCTCCCCGGCCTGCCTCAGTGTACTTGGGGCAGATCAGGGGTTCCAACATAGTCTTCCTAGAGCCTCCTATTACTCCTGTAGGCCACAGAGTTCTAACTTTGCTCAGTTGGAATTACCTCAAATCAGAAGTGCCAAAGGTAAGTGCTGTACATATCTAAGGTCTGGATTGTTCTTTGCTGTTGGTAGGAAGGTGTTGTCCTGCACGTGATAGGATTTTGTGCAGCATCCCTGGGCTGACACATTGGGCGTCATTTGCCTCTCTCAAACCCACCCAAAAGGCCAGGCACACATCTGTAATCCCAGCACTCTGGGAGACCGAGGTGGGTGGATTGCCTGAGCTCATAGGTCTGAGACCAGCCTGACCCAGAGAGAGACCTTGTCTCTAAAAAAAAAAATAGCTGGGCATTATGGCAGGCACCTGTAGTCCCAGCTACTAGGGAGGTTGAGGCAAGAAAATTGCTTAAGCCCAAGATGTTGAGGTTGCTGTGAGTTGCAACACCATGGCACTCTACTGAGGGTGACAAAGTGGGACTCGGTCTCAAAAACAAAAAAACAAACAAACAAAAAACCACCCAAAAGTTGTGACATATCAAAATGTCCCTGGCGGTGCCTGTGACTCATCAATTAGGGCGCTGGCCCCATATACCAAAGGTGATGGGTTCAAACCCGGCCTCGGCCGAACTGCAAAACAGAAAAATAGCTGGGGCGCCTGTAGGCCCAGCTACTCGGGAGGCTGAGGCAAGAGAATCGCCTAAGCCCAGGAGTTGGAGGTTGCTGTGAGCTGTCCTCACCCACAACACCCTCCAACAACTCCAGGCTGCTCTTTGCCTGGCTCCTGCCGCAGTCCTGAGCCGCTCTTCCTGGGTGCCATGGCATTCTACCGAAGGTGATAAAGTGAAACTCTGTCTCTATAAAAAAAATGTCCCCAGACATTGCAGATGTTCCCCTGGTGATCATCTCTGGTTCAGAAGCACAATCCTAAATGAACAGGGCCCCTGCAAACTTCAGAGCAGAGTGCAACTCACACCAAACAGTAGATAGAATAGAACAGAGGAAACCACAAAACGCTGGCAGGTGAGTGCCTCTGACGTGGTAGATTGGCAACTCTATCGTGAATGATTCAGTGAATGGTTTTCTGTATACTTTCTAATATTTGCCTATTTTCTACAGAGAATATATTACTTTGGTGGTCAGGAAAAACAAAATTTTCATCCAGTCATTAATCTTCAAAATTTACAAAAAAGCAAGCAGTGCATAGATGGAGTGCTACCCTTACAAATGTAATAATGTAAAGCAAAAGGAAATCCAGGGTGGCACCTGTGGCTCAGTCAGTAAGGCGCTGGCCCCATATCCCAAGGGTGGCGGGTTCAAACCCGGCCCTGGCCGAACTGCAACAACAAAAAAATAGCCGGGCGTTGTGGCGGGCACCTGTAGTCCCAGCTACTTGGGAGGCTGAGGCAAGAGAATCGCCTAAGCCCAGGAGTTGGAGGTTACTGTGAGCTGTGACACCATGGCACTCTACTGAAGGCAATAAAGTGAGACTCTGTCTCTACAAAAAAAAAAAAAAATCGAGTCAGGAGTAAGAATAGTATGATATACAGACATAACTCCTATTCAACAGTGTATAAGAATTCTTAGAAAAGAAATAAAGGCAAACAGGTGAGATGGAAGGAACCAAACCATGTCTTGTTGCAGTCATGGTTTTTACATAGAAAATTCCAAAATATCTTCAAAACACTAAGTTTTTTTTTAACTTCCAAAATGCTTTTATTTAAAAAAAAAATTATAAACAAACAACAAAAAAAAGCCACCACAAACCCTGCCTTTCTTTTAAATAATGCAGCATGGAGCAGTTTGGTTTCTACTCTATTGCATGTGGTCCAGCCTGGTTATGAATCTGGAGGCTGCTGAGACTGGGGTCCTGCCAAGGAAGTGGGGTCCAGCTTGGGAGGGGGAGACCAGCCCCTCCCACTCCCTCAAGGTGCAAGAGGCAGAGCCTGGTTTCCATAGCAATCTGGCAGCACATCCCTGTCATCCTTTGACAGGCCTAGCTTGCTTTATCTTCCCTGAGGCCCCAGTGGTCACAAGGGGAGCAGAAACTGGAGGGAAAGGCAAAAGAAACATGTAATTGGAAAATCAGACTCCCAGAAATGGAGTCTTGTTAAGGCATTTGGGACAGATAAATTAATTCAGGAAGACCCACCTTCACAGAAGGCTGGGGTAACCAGACACACACATGCAAGACAGTTTGTGGAACCCTGAATGGGAGGAAAGGAGGCAGAGACACTGCTTATGAGCCCCCACCCAAATCAAAGTTGCAGCCAGGGATCCAGCCCACCAAGGCTGATGAGTAAAAGGATTCCTCCCACCCATCAAAAGTTTAGGACCCAAGAATGATTTCCATGATGTGATCTAATTCATTCCACTCCCAGGACCCTGGAGCACAGAAGAGGTTGTGAGGAGGCTCCGGCGGGGCCAGTGCAGGCTCCTTTTCCACTGCAGATGTATCAATGTCCAGAAAGAAGTCATCCAGGCCAGAGTCCCCCCAGTACTGGGAGCTCAGAGCTTCTAAGAAGACTGGATCAGGCTGGGGTGGCAATTCATTCTGGAGGCCTGCAGGAGCCACTGGGTTCTGAAGAGGCTCGGTCTCATCCATGGAGGTCTTTAGCTCCCTGAGGATAAAGCCAATGGTGGCTGACAGGGAGAAATCTTCCTCACCCAGGAAGAGCGGCTCAGGACTGGGGCAGGAGCCAGGCAAAGAGCAGCCTGGAGTTGTTGGAGGGTGTTGTGGGTGAGGACATGCCTTCGGAGGCTGGGTGCTCGGGGACCCAGGCTGGGCTGGGCTTTGTCTAGGGAGATACGAAGAAGGGCTCGCTGGTAGCTACGAAGGCCAGCTGGACTCCAGTCCCACTTCTCGTCCTCCTCCTCCCCTTCCAAATCTGAGTATTTCCTCTTCAAGCCTCCTACCATGATGCCTTGCCTGTTGTGGCCTCAAATAGTGAATTCACACCCTTGAGAATCAATTTACTCATCTGCAAAGTAAAGAAGCTAACTCAAGTCCCTCTGCGTTTTTAAATTGTTGTTCTTCCATAATACTCATTTCTTCAAACATGTCACACACACAAAACAGGCATGGAGAGCTGAGACCGGGGCTGGAAGCAGGGACTCCCGGGTTTGAATTCTGCCCTGTATGCGGCTTAGCTGTGTGATCTTGGGAAGTGATGTGACCCAACAAGCCTCATCTGCCTCATCTGTAAAATGGGACTCAGTTGCCAGGTTCTCAACGACCACTTCCCCGGAACGTCAGCACCGTTGTGAAAACACTAAGTTTTATTTCTTCTGTATATTTGTATCAGTCGACTTATCTTCATGCCCTTCTCAGCCTCTGGTAACCACTGATGTACTTTCTGTCTTTATGAGATCACTTTTTTAGCTCCCGGATATAAGCGTATAAGTGAAAACACGAAATATTTGTCTTTCTGTGTTTGGCTTAATGATATAATGACATCCAGCTCCATCCATTTTTCTGCAAATGACAAGATTTCATTCTTTTTTTAGTAGCCAGATAATATTCCATTGTGTATATATACCTCATTTTCCTTATCCAGTCATCCATCAATGAGCCCTCAGGCTGATTCCATATCTTGGCTATTGTGAATAGTGCTTCAATAAACAGAGGAATGCACATATCACTTTTGTATATTGATTTCATTTCTTTTTTGTTTTTTTGTTTAGAGACAAAGTTTCACTTTGTCGCCCTCGGTAGAGTGCAGTGGCGTCACAGCTCACAGCAACCTCCAGCTCTTGGACTTAGGTGATTCTCTTGCCTCAGCCTCCCAAGTAGCTGGGACTACAGGCACCCACCACAACACCTGGCTATTGTTTTGTTGTTGTAGTTTGGCCGGGGCCAGGTTTAAACCTGCCACCTCGGTATATGGGGCCGGCACCCTACTCACTGAGCCACAGGTGCTGCCCCTCATTTCTTTTGTATATATAACTGTTAGTGGAATTAGTGGATCATATGGTAATTCTATTTTTGGTGGGTTTTTATTATTTTGTTTTGTTTTGAGACAGAGTCTCAAAAGTGCCATGGTATCATAACTTACCACGACCTCAAACTCTTGGGCTTAAGCACTCCTCTTACCTGAGCCTCCCAAGTAGCTGGGACTACAGGTGACCACCACAACAACCAGCTTTTTTTTTTTTTCTATTTTTAGTAGAAGTTGGGGTCTTGAACTCCTGAGCTCAAGCAATCCACCCACCTCAGCATCCCAGAGTGCTAGGATTGCAGGTGTGAGCCACTGTGCCCAGTCTATTTTTAATTTTTTGAGGACTCTCTGTATAGTTTTCCATAGAGGGAGAGCTTATATACATTCTCACTAACAATGTACGAGTGTTCACCTCGTTCATATCCTCACTAGCCTTTGTTATTCCCTGTCTTTTTGATAAAAGCAGTTTTATTTATTTTTTTATTTATAGAGATGAAATCTCACCATTGCCCAGGATAGCCATAAACTCCTGGCTTTAAGCAATCTTCCCACCTCGGTCTCCCAAAGTACTAGGAAGAACAGGCATGAGCCACCAGGCCTGGCTGATAAAACCACTTTAGCTGGAGTGAGAAGATATTTCATTTTGGTTTTGATTTGAATTTCTCTGATGATTATGATTTTGAGCACTTTTTTTGTATACCCATTGGTCATTTGTATGTCTTCTTTTAAGAAATCCCCTCTCCTCTGCTCTTTAGAGCCAGAATCTCTATTGCCCAGGCTGGGCTCAAGTAATCCTCTCACCTCAGCCTTCAGAGCAGCTGGGACTCCAGGTGTATACCACAATACCTGGCTTTTTTTTTTTTTTTGTAGAGACAGAGTCTCACTTTATCGCCCTCGGTAGAGTGCCGTGGTGTCACACAGCTCACAACAACCTCCAACTCCTGGACTTAGGCGATTCTCTTGCCTCAGCCTCCAGAGTAGCTGGGACAACAGGCGCCTGCCACAATGCCCAGCTATTTTTTTGTTTTTTGCAGCTTGCCGAGGCTGGGTTTGAACCTGCCAACTTCAGCATATGGGGCCGGCGCCCTACTTGCTGAGCCACAGGTGCCGCCCTTTTTTTTTTTTTGAGACAGAGCCTCAAGCTGTCACCCTGGATAGAGTGCCGTGGCATCACAGCTCACAGCAACCTCCAATTCCTGGGCTCAAGCGAGTCTCCTGCCTCTGCCTCCCAAGTAGCTGGGACTACAGGCGCC
>CAUYON010204500.1:0-10499 GCA_963573935.1 Arctocebus calabarensis | reverse complement strand
AGTCTCTTGCCTCTGCCTCCCAAGTAGCTGGGACTACAGGCGCCCGCCACAACACCTGGCCATTTTTTGGTTGCAGCCGTCATTGTTGTTTGGCGGGCCCAGGGTGGATTCGAACCCACCAGCTCAGGTGTACGTGGCTGGCGCCTTAGCCCGTTGAGCCACTGGCGCCGAGCCAGCATGTAAACATTTTAAAACTTTTTTCCACCTTGTTTAGGTAAATGATCTTATCTTACTTCTAATACCACCATGCCTGGTTCTTGTATTACAGTAATATTTTTGAACACTTTCAAAGCAGGTTTTTCTTGGATTTCTAATTCTTCTACATCACCTGAAAAAAAACAAAAGAAATAATTACAATGTGTATATAATTTTCTGATAATCTTCCAGAGGCATAATTATTCACTTGTTTACAGAAACAGTGGAAATAAAGCATATATACAATGAAAAATAAATAACACTTGTACTCAATTTTTAAACAACTGTGTTTGATGTTAACTGCTTATAGAAACTGAAAAGAGCTCAATGTTTATTATAAAAATTAATGTAACCTGTTTAAGCTTTTCCTTGCACATTCAATATTTTATTAGTAGTAAACTTAGGTGAAGCTCAAACACTTATGTTTGTAGTAAGAAATTCAGACTTTCAGTAGCATCTTAGCATCTGGTGTGAGATAGTCATCTACTGCCAACTAGTTTCTTCTGCCTTCTGTCTTCATAACTTTTAGTGATTCTGCAGGGAAATTCTGTTGTTGAAGAAGAGACTTTTCTGGTCTTCCTAGCGTCCTCCTTCATGTTTTGTTTTTTGGTTTTTTTGTAGAGACGGAGTCTCACTTTGTCACCCTCGGTAGAGCGCCATGGTGTCACACAGCTCACAGCAACCTCCAACTCCTGGGCTCAGGCGATTCTCTTGCCTCAACCTCCGGAGCAGCTGGGACCACAGGTGCCCGCACAACTCCCGGCTATTTTTGTTGTTGCAGCAGTTTGGCCAGGGTCAGGTTTGAACCCGCCATCCTCAGTAAATGGGGCTGGTGCCCCACAGGTGCCACCCTGGTGTTTTGTTTTTAAAAAGAGACAGGGTCACATTTTAGTTGGCCAGGCTATTCTAGAACTTCTGGCTTACAGTGCTCTTCTTGCTTCAGCCTTCAGAGACGCTAGGATTACAGACAGGAGCCACTGCACCCAGCTACCTGCTTTTTAGTATCCTCCTAATCAAGAATTAGTAGTCATAGTTTATTTATTTATTTTTTTAGAGACAGAATCTCACTTTATTGCCCTCAGTAGAATGCCGTGGCATCACAGCTCACAGCAACCTCCAACTCCCGGGCTTAGGTGATTCTCTTGCCTCAGCCTCCCGAGAAGCTGGGACTACAGGTACCCTCCACAACGCCCGACTATAGTCATATTTTATTAACTACTGATATTATGACCTATAATTCTAACATATGGTTATAAGGTCAAAAAATTTTCTTTCCACTGGTTTATTTTACAGTAGTACTTTACTATTTGAATTATAAAAATCATGCTGATTGAAAGTATGTTTGGTAAAATGAAATATTTTTGCTTTATTAGAGAAAATCCACACCTTTTAATTTAGTCATTGTTCCTAATCATGTTAATACACAAAAATCTCCAACTCAAAATGCTCTAATCTGAAAACAGAATAGGTTTATTATCAGTGGCATGTGGCCAGTGGTTATGAGCTATTTTTTTTTTTTTTCAGACAGAGCCTCAAGCTATCACCCTGAATAGAGTGCTGTGGCATCACAGCTCACAGCAACCTCCAATTCCTGGGCTCAAGCGAGTCTCCTGCCTCTGCCTCCCAAGTAGCTGGGACCACAGGCGCCCGCCACAATGCCTGTCCATTTTTTGGTTGCAGCCGTCATTGTTGTTTGGAGGGCCCGGGCTGGATTCGAACCCGCCAGCTCAGGTGTACCTTACCCGTTGAGCCACAGGCGCCGAGCCACCAGTGGTTATGAGCTATAATAAAACCTGTATAGACTGGCACTGATGGAACTAGAAAATTATTTTCACTGATAAAATAAAATTTCACATCCAGTCAAGTAAAACAGCTTTTATTTATTTATTTATTTTTGAGACAGAGTCTCATTCTGTTGCCCTGGGGTAGAGTGCTGTGGTGTCATAACTCACAGCAACCTCAAACTCTAGGGTTCAATCAATCTTCTTGCCTCAGCTCCCTAAGTAGCTAGGACTGTAAAAGTACCTGCGTCCTAAGTACTTGGGACTGTAAGTCCCCGCCACAACACTCGGCTAATTTTCAGTAGAGACAGGGTCTCACTCTTGCTGTTCTTAGACTTCTGAGTTCAAGGGATCCTCCTATCATGGCCTCCCAGAGCGCTAGGATTATAGGTGTGAGCCACTGTGCCTTGCCTAATTAAAATGGATTTTAAACACAAGGAGCAAAGATTACTGATATTATTAGAATTTTAAGTGGATCAAGGTAAGAGGTATAATAGAATTTTTAAAAAATGTATATTTTCAAATATTTCACCTAAAGGCAATTAATGTAAGCATGTGTAATAAAGGTATGTGTATAAATAAAATTTGTACAATTCTGAGACAATTACCAGGATTCAATAACATTTTTTCCTAGATATAAAATTATCTTACTAAAAACAGAAAACAATTAAAGCAATTTCAACGCATATACACACCTGTCAATTTCTGTAGCTGGGAATAGAGCAAATTAAAGGGACCAGTATATGGAATGGCTTGGGTCTGTTTCACGGTGCTCATGGCTAAGTCAGTATAATCTGAAGAGAAAATCAGAATATGGTTAAGGAAACAATACTAGTCCCCACAAAATATAACTAGCAAACATATACCAGGAGTGAAAAAAGAGTAAAAGCAAGGTAAACAAGAACAGGTTTCTTTAGAAAGCTAACAAGATGCTCCTTAATTTGGTACTATGCACATTTTCCCACTTATCTCCATATCCCCACCCCAGCCCCAGGTAACTTCTGCTCCAGTCTTAAGAAAGCACCTCCAGGTTCCTGGACGTCAAGGAGCCAGTGGGCCAGCTGCCTTCTGACTTCTTTTTTGCTTGGCTACTCCTAACAAACCTTGTCCTGGCACAAGTGCTTACCAATCTACAAAGCTTTTCCCAACTCTCTAGCCAGTTTCTCCCATACATTTATCATGCCGTCTGCATGTCATGAGCAGCATGGTGATGAGCGTTTCCCAAGATTGTTTCCCTCATTAGACAGAGATGATTTCAAGGGCTAGGACTCTGTTTTTAAATTAGTCTTTAGTCCTTCAGCACTCGATGCCTGGCAGAAGAGTAAGAGCTCTAACGGCTGAATGAAGGACGAGGACAGTGAGGTGTGAAAAGCTGACAGGTGCCCATCTCTCAAGTAAATACTTTGATGCTGCTGCTATTGCTTAATTCTTCATAAAGTGCTTATAGCTCATTAGTGCGATATATATAACCTTGAGCAAAGTATTTACTCTCCCATATTTACCGGGAAATTACTTACTAATAACTCAGCATTTATACAAAGTACATAGAAAATGCCTATAAACTTTGGGAAAAAGCAAATTACAAACTTAAATGTAATCCTATTTAGCTTTAAATTTTCATTTTTCTCTACAATTAGCTTCAATTTATATACATTACGGCTTGGGCTATATAGTGTTACTTATTTGGATGGTGAATGAAAGTTCCAAGGCATTGAAAACTTTAGGCTTTACATTAATAATTTTTCACCTTTTTTTTTTTGAGACAGAGTCTCACTTTGTCACCCTCAGTAGAATGCCATGGTGTCATAGCTCACAGCAACCTCAAACTCTTAGGTTAAATGATTCTCTTGCCTCAGCCTCCCAAGTAGCTGGGACCATAGGTACCCACCACAATGCCTGGCTATTTTTAGAGACGAAGTCTCACTCTGGCTCAGGCTGGTCTCGAACTGTGAACTCAGGAAATCCACCTGCCTCGACCTCCCAAGTGCTGGGATTACAGGCATGAGCCACTACGCCGGCCTATAATTTTTCACTTTTAAAGAAGTTATCAAATTTTTCCCCCTACTCCTTTTGGAAGCCCCAGCAAATGATATAAAACTATAGTCATAAAGAACAAAATGCTTATCTGAGGAATCCAACGTTACTTCAGAAAATAAAAGCACCAATGCTGTTATAAAGGGTAGAAAACAGGGCAGCTGGGAGATCAGCAATACTATGTTCTCAACCACAAAAATGGTGATTTCACAACTAATTCAAATGTTTCATACCACAAAACTAATTAGATTACTACCCTTCACCTATTTGTTTGTTACTTAAAATCTGGCCACTAGGTTAAGTGAAGAAGTTTTCATAGATTTTCTTTTTCTGTCAAGATGACATCTGACATGTGATAGTATACTTACTGGACAGGTCACAAGGAGAAAGTATATGGTAATTAAAGTTTCTTTTAACGAGAATTCCTGAGACCCGTTGGCCTTGTTCAGGTTTTTTGTCTGCTAAAAAGCCCATAACCTATTAAAAAAATAAATAAGAAAGTTGAAGAAAACAGAATTCTGTAAAATATAGTTCTTAATTCAAGCATTAAAATGCAGTTAATAATAGTAGTGACAGGGCAGCGCCTGTGGCTCAAAGGAGTAGGGCGCCAGCCCCATATGCCGAGGTGAAAGGTTCAAAGCCAGCCCTGGCCAAAAACTGCAAGAAAAAAAAAAAAGTAATAATAGTAGTGACCATTTAACATCTGAACTATGCAAACACCATATGAACTTAACTATGAAATACAGAAAATGTTTTATACATCTATTATCACAGCAGTAACATTGCTACCAAGATATTAAAAGAGTCACAGAAAAATCCAGCCAGAATGGTTAGGTTCAGTTCAGTCCAATCATGCAACAACCAAGGAAACCTACTAAGCGCTGAGGTTAAGAAAACAACAGCTGCCAGCAGTGCGGAAGGACGGGAGGTGCTGGCGGAAGCAACAAGCCCCTCAGAGTCTGGCTCTGAATACACTTGGTCTTGAGCTTTTTCTTTCGGGGGTTTTTTATTACTGATTCAATCTTGCTATTCAATATTAGTGTATTCAGTTTATATTTCTTCCTGATTCAAGCTTGAGAGTTGTATACTTTGCTCTTAGAAAACTGATTTTAATGTAGTAATGCTGTTCTTGAGAAAAATAACTAATAAAGCTAATGACTTTAAATAACTAATATTATGGCTAAAACCCAGAACGCCCCAGCTTCAACTACGCTCAGTTCAACTAAGCTCAATTCAACTTCTCCTAAACAATTTTTTGTCACCACATCTTAACCAGCAGAATTTGGAAAATATAGTTCTAGATTTTCAACTGTATATATTTTCCTATAGGTAAAAGAAAAATACCATTAAATTTGCTGCTGAAAAGTTTTATACACAGTAATATTTGGGAATAAATATCATCAGTTATTTTCTTTTTTCTGTAGAGACAGAGTCTCACTTTATAGACCTTGGTAGAGTGCTGTGGCATCACACAGCTCACAGCAACCTCCAATCCCTGGGCTTAGGCGATTCTCTTGCCTCAGCCTCCCGAGTAGCTGGGATTACAGGCACCTGCCACAACGCCCGGCTATTTTTCTGTTTTTGCAGTTCAGCCAAGGCTGGGTTTGAACCCACCACCTTCGTTATATGGGGCTGGTGCTCTACTCAATGAGCCACAGGTGCCGCCCAATCAGTTATTTGCTTTAGTTACAAAGCCTCATATCCTAAGTTGTACTAATTTGTTTTTTTCCTCAAATTAAACTGCAAGAAAGGATAGTTGTCAATTAGCTTCTTCATGTCTGGCTCTTGCCCTTGATAGAGTGCCATGAGGTCACACAGCTCACAGCAACCTCCAGTTCCTGGGCGATTCTCTTGCCTCAGCCTCCCAAGTAGCTAGGACCACAGGTGCCTGCTACAACGCCTGGATAGTTTTTGGTTGCAGTTTGGCTCGGTCCGGGTTTGAACCCACCACCCTCATTACATGGGGCCAGCATCCCACTCACTGAGCCACAGGCGCAGCCCTTTAGCAATATCGTAAAAAGATTTTTGGGGTGGCGCCTGTAGCTCAAGTGGTAAGGCGCCAGACACATACACCAGAGCTGGTGGGTTCCAATCCAGTCTGGGCCTGCCAAACTACAACCAAAAAATAGCCGGGCATTGTAGCAGGCACCTGTAGTCCTAGCTACTCGGGAGGCTGAGGCAAGAGAATTGCTTAATCCTAGGAGTTTGAGGTTGCTGTGAGCTGTGACCCACGGAACTCTACCCAGGGCTATAGTTTGAGGCTCTGTCTCAAAAAAAAAAAAAAAAGATTTTTGATCCCAGCCTCATTCTCCAGCAAATTAAATTTTTTTCCTTCTCCTAAAAAAAGACTTTTGATCAACAGTGGTAAAAATGCAGACTTCTTCAAACATTGCTCTAAAATCCCGGGTAAAGTTTTTCTTATTTCAATTTTAAATTCTGAAAATATTATATTTCCCCATCAAGAATGATTATTTTTGTTTGTTTCTGAGACCAAGTCTCACTCTGACACCCAGAGTGCAATGGTGTGATCATAGACAGCTACTGTAGCCTTGAACTCCTAGGCTCAAGCAAATCTCCTACCTCAGCCTCCCAAGTAGCTGGAACTACAGGTGTGTACCACTACATGTGACTAATTTTTTCTTATTTTTTGTAGAGATAAGGTCTTGCTATGTTGTTCAGGCTGGTCTCAAACACCTGGCCTCAAGTGATCCTCCCACCCTGGCCTCCCAAAGTACTGGAATTATAGGTGTGAGCCACTGTACTTGGTCAAAAATGATTAATTTTTAAAAATTTTATATATTCTGTCATATCCACACAAACATCTATGTTTAGAGATACAGGCAGTCCCTGGGTTACAAATGAGATAGGTTCTGTAGGTTTGTTCTTAAAGTGAATTTGTAGGTAAGGTGAGACAGGTACATTTAACTATTACTTGTAATAGCCTACATTTATTAAGTTGAGTTATACATAGGTCAGATATCTGTAACTTGGGGACTTTAATAACCTCCATTTGTAAGTGTGAGTTATACAGATGTTTGTAGCTCGCAGACTACCTGTATAGACCTGTCTTTTTTTTTTGTTTTTTGAGACAGAGCCTCAAGCTGTCATCCTGGATAGAGTGCTGTGGCATCACAGCTCACAGCAACCTCCAATTCCTGGGCTCAAGCGAGTCTCCTGCCTCTGCCTCCCAAGTAGCTGGGACCACAGGCAACCGCCACAATGCCCGGCCGTTTTTTGGTTGCAGCCGTCATTGTCATTTGGCGGCCCGGGCTGGATTCGAATCTGCCAGCTTAGGTGTATGTGGCTGGCACCTTAGCCCGTTGAGCCACGGGCACCAAGCCCTTATCTTTATATTGTTATGGGGGATGATGAAAAACCGACACAGCACTGTACTGGCTATAGTAAAAATAGTAATTAACATTTGTTTATTCTCAAATAGGGAAGGAAAAGTAATTGAAGATGTGAATCAAAGAGCTATACGATTCAAATGCATTAAGATCTAATTTATCTGAAAATCTTCCACTTGAAGAAGCCTAAAAAGCTTAAGAATAAAATTCTAGTATACTAAGTAGACAGAGATAAGTACATTCTCTTAATTAAAGCAGGTACATGTTCTTTAAAAATATACTCTTCCCTAAAGACACCATGGAGAGTATAGATATGAACCATGACCTTTACCTTGGCTAGTTTTTCTCCTCTGAAGTTTAAGGTCACTGCTTCTGTATTCCGAGGATTATGAACCTCTATGTGAACTTCATCATTATCTTCATATTCTCGAATCAGTGCTGCTTTTAATCTGGCCATTTCATTCTGTTCTCCGTGGACTAAAATCTATGCAGAATAAATTTTAAAAGAGCATAAGGAAACATTGTTCTTTCAGATTAATGACGATCCATATTTGAGTAAACTACATGAATAGAGACATAAATAGTAAATAGAGACATAACAGTAACCTTATGAACCTTTACTACTTTTAAGGACTTTCAGTCAATCGAGTTTATATAGACATATTCATTCTGTTTGGCTTTAAAGATACTCACAGGGAACTATTTCAACAGAGGGACAAATCAATTTTCTAATCTCGTCTCATTAATTTTTCTAAGTTTCAATGCTTCTATGGTCACAGTGGTAAACACCTGGACCAGGTCACTTCTATTCTAGCTTTAAATGCACATGACTCTTGTATGAAATTATTGCTACTCCCACTATGACAGAAAGTACCCATAGCTTTTTTAGGTTTCTTAATATAAGACTTTCAAAAGAAGCTTTTTGTGAAGATAAAAAGTGACTTCTGATCTTTCCTTCTATAAAGCAATATGTAATAAAATATTTCAGAACCAAATGTACAGGGGCATTTACAACTACTTCATTAACTACCAGGCTCTTTCTATTCATTTTTATAACTTCTATTTTATGAGACAGACCATTCTTAGCCTCTAGACTACTGGTAGATGGTTTCTGGTTGAGTATTAGCAGCAAGGCCATCATCGCTACGAGGCTTGTAACTTAGCAGTGAAGAGCCCAGCCCTGGCTGCCAGAACACAAATTCTATCAATGCCAAGTTACTTAACACCTCACTTTTCACATCTATAAAACAAGATGTTTGTTATGCAGATTAAGCAAATCAATTAATATACAACATAAGTACAGTCGCAACACATGGTAAATAGTAAATGCTAGCTATTTCTTTTTTTGAGTCTCACTTTGTTGCCCTCAGGAGAAAGCTGTGGCTTCACAGCTGGTAGCAATCTCAAACTCTTGGGCTCAAGTGATTCTCTTGCCTCAGCCTCCCAAGTAGCTGGGACCACAGGTGCCTGCCACAACACCTGGCTATTTTTTTAGAAATGAGGTCTTGCTCTGGCTCAGGGTGGTTTCAAACTCATGAGCTCAAGCAACCCACCCACCTTGGCCTTCCAGAGTGCTAGGATTACAGGTATGAGCCACGGTGCCTGGCCTTATTTTTTATTTTTTTTTGAGACAAAATCTGTAGTCCTAGACAGACTGCCATGGCATCATAGCTCACAGCAACCTCAAACTCGGGAGCTCAAGCAATAATCGTGCCTCAGCCTCCTAAGCAGCTGGGATTACAGGCACCCCCAACACCCTCTGGCTATTTTTAGAGACAAGGTCTTGACCTTGCTCAGGCTAGCTCGAACTCCTGAGCTCAAGCAATCCACCTGCCTTGGCCTCCAAGAGTGCTAGGATTACAGGTGTGAGGCACCATGCCCGGCCTAATGTTAGCTATTTTTTTCTTTTTATTGTTGGGGATTCATTGAGGGTACAAAGAACCAGGTTGTACTGCTTGCATTTATGTTAGGTAAAGACCCTCTTATAATTGTGTCCCACTCTCACACTGTGATCTCTCCTCACCCAATGTGAGCTGTTTTTTTTTTGAGACAGAGTCTCACTTTGTTGCCCTCAGTAGAGTGCTGTAGCGACACAGCTCACAGTAACCTCCAGCTCTTGGGCTTAAGGCGATTCTCTTGCCTCAGACTCCCGAGTAGCTGGGACTACAGGCGCCCACTACAATGCCCAGCTCTTTTTCTGTTTTGCAGTTCAGCTGATGCCAGGTTTAAACCCACCACCCTCAGTATATGGGGCCAGCACCCTACTCACTGAGCCACAGGTGCCACCCCAATGTTAGCTATTATTAATTACTACCACAAACACTACTAATATGTATATAACAATTTTGTCATGTAGATACACTTTTCTTAGAGCTGCTTACTGGAGGAAAGTAGCAAGTTCAGCCCAGGAACTTAAACTGTCATCAGAAACAGAACCTGAAGAGCAATGAGATGAAATGGATAAAATCAGAGAGAAAGCCCAATACAACAACTTTTCCACCCTGGCTTGAAAATCTGGGGGAATGTCCATAAATCACATACATCAGAAACACCAGGAAGGAGCCTACAATGTAACTAATCTCTATATCCTACAACACTAGGAACAGCTGAGTGATTTATCCCTGTTAAGAATCTGCTTGTTAGGTTCGGCGCCTGTGGCTCAACAGGCTAAGGCACCAGCCACGTACACCTGAGCTGGTGGGTTAGAATCCAGCCTGGGCCAGCCAAACATCACAGCTGTGATGCCACAGCTTAAGCCCAGCGAGCTATGATGCCACGGCACTCTACCCAGGGGGACAGCCAAAGGCTCTGTCTAAAAAAAAAAAAAAAAAAAAAAAAAGAATCTGCTTGTTAAAGACTCAATGGCAATGGCAAAAATCTATGAGGATTATCATGCTAGAAAGCACTCAAAAACTAATAAAAGGGCTCGGCGCCTGTGGCTCAACGGGCTGGGGCGCCAGCCACGTACACCTGAGCTGGTGGGTTCGAATCCAGCCTGGACCCGCCAAACAACAAAGACGGCTGCAACCAAAAAATGGCCGGGCGTTGTGGTGGGCGCCTGTAGTCCCAGCTACTTGGGAGGCTGAGGCAGGAGACTCGCTTGAGCCCAGGAATTGAAGGTTGCTGTAAGCTGTGATGCCAC
>CAUYON010204495.1:0-10854 GCA_963573935.1 Arctocebus calabarensis | reverse complement strand
CTCAATGTGTCCAAATCTTTGGTCATTTGGTCTTTGAATTCCTTGAATTCTTGAGACAATTTTTGAAATGCACCCAGAATTTCTAAATCCATCTTTTCCTCTATTTTATCAATCTTGTTTGCAATGCAAATTCTGAATGCAATTTCTGATATTTCAGCCATCTGTTTATGCATAGGATCCTCGCTTGTATCCACCAGATTATTCCTTGGGGTGGTTGACTTAGCCTGGTTGTTCGTATTTCCAGAGCTTTTCTGTTGATTCCGCCCCATGATTAATTGTACACTGTTTGGCTAGATGAGTAGATAAGGACAATTTGAGCTGGGAGTTCTAGGAGTAGTGATTGACCAGTCCTTTACGTAAAAGCTTGGTCTGGTGTCTGTATCTTTTCCCCTAGAGGTTTGCCAAGGACTTGTCGAGAGCCTCTGCTTGCAAAACTGTGGACTTTCTTGGTGTGGTAGGGTTAAGTGACTCTGTCTTATTTTCAGGTGGTCTTTGTCTTACCCTAGTGAATCTGTTACTCTGTATTGAAATATGAGCTGTGAAAGAGTTAAGTCGCTGCACCCCCCACAGGCAATAATAGAAAAAGCCAAATCAAACCTTCCCACTACCACACACCCTGGGTACCACTTTGGAAAGTCCTCGGGTGATTAGACCAGTTGAGGAGGTCCCAACCAATTGTCCTAGCCAGCACCAATCTCAAATGGAAGAGTTAACAAAGTCTCTGGCAACTAGATAGCAGGGATCCACTGGAAGCTCTTGTATAATTCACTTCGATGCTCTGTGAGCTCAGGAGTGCAACCCCCCAGCAAGTAAATTAGTCTGGGAAGGTTAATACCTCCTTCCCAACCTTGCCCCTCTGTCACACCCAGTCGGTGGTAACAGTTGTGATCCAGTTTCCTCCAATGAGCAGATGTTCCAGAGGTTTGTTCCTGCCTGGGTCACAGTGAGGTCTGTGGCTCCACAAACAGTCCGCTACTCCCTGTCACTGTTTGGCAGGGGGAGGTGAGGCCTGACAACCTGGGTACTTAACAGGGGCTGGGGCGAATCACTCAGTTCCAGCCCTGTCCCTGATTGATGTTGCTGCTGGAACAGAACACGTTCGCAGAATTTATTTCTGTCAAGGCTATTTTCCCTAATCAGACCCGTGCTGCAAATGAGTGTTACTCTGTCTGTCAGCTCCAGCCCTTTGTCTCAGTTTTCATCCCCTGAGGGCCAGGTTAAGCAAAGCAGCCCCTCCCTGTTCTCAGCTGGTACCACCTCAGGTGAATCCTTCACCTGCCTTGGTTGCAGTCCGTTCTGTTGGCACCGGAGAAACCGCCCGCCTCCCCTGGCTGCCCAGAAGACTGGTAGTGTCTCCTCAAAACATTCCCAGGTGTGCAGCTCTCCTGCTACTGTTCCCGGAGCTGGTTGCTGGATCTGGTTGCCGCCTAGTGTCTCAGGAGACCTGCCCACCAACCAGGTGTCTCGTCCCACTCCCGAGCCAGAAAACCAATGCACTTCAACAACAGTCTGCACCATTCCACACCCCTCAAGAAAGTTTCCAAGAATCTGGACTCTGGGGAACAGGCCTCCAGACCTTGGAGTGAGAGTGGAGGGGAACACCAGGAACACCAACTTGCAGGCAGAGAGTATATACAGTTTTATGCCTGGCTGGAGAGCACCATGGCACCCTATTAGGGGAAGGAGGTCTGGTTTTTAGAGGGTCTCTCCATGGGGTAGAGTGGGAGGTCATCCGAACTCTGCTTGCTTGTTTGTATGGAGGTATGGAGTATACTGCGAACCTCTCTCATGGGGGAGGGGACTCCCGTCTGCTTGGTGATGTGCTCTGTACCTTTTTGTTTGTGTCCTCAGGGTCTCAGGTTGCCCCAGCAGGGTTGATGTGCGCTCTTCGACCTTTCCTTTTGACTCAGATCCAAATCATCGGCTTTCTTGCTGAGTTTCTGTCCTTTAACTCTCCTTCTGGATGGGAACCTCTGTGGAAAGCTGGCTACAGATCACCATCTTGGCTCCTCCCCACCTGAAAGTTTTTTTAAAATTCCCTCTTTCATTTGAATTATGAGGTGTCTGTATTTTTTAATTTCCTTGAAAATATGAAGCATTGTTATTGAAATATTTCTTTTCTCTCTTGCAATAACCCTTCCCAAGATTGTCTTCTTTATTTATAAATTAAACTTTTTATAAATTAAAATAAAGAAGACAATCTTGGGAAGAGAGTATATATATATATATATATTTTTTTTTTTTTGGTTCGGTTTTATTGTAGACTATTTTTGCACATGTTGCCTCTCTCCCATTTAAAAACTTTTATTCATTTCTTGAGTGTTGACAGTTCTATCTACATTTTACTTTTGATCCCTCAATCTGTGCAAAGATTTATCTTGTTTGCTTCTTTATTTTCATGGGCAGCATTTAAATATTTTCCTGGGCAACAAGCACAGAGGGGGAGAACCATTTATGTTAAGTTTTTTCCCTCCTGTGCTGTTATGTGATTACTTGCTGCAGACATGAAAAGGCTGGATCAGAGCAGCAGTCAAGCAGGGTTAGAAAAATCTTCTTGCTATTTTCTTTCCCTATTTTATAAATTATTTTGTTCAGCTTTTTGGAAGAGAATTTATAAACCTTCATTTATGGTACAATCTTTTTTCCAGGACTTTTTCCATCTGCCTCTCTATTGCTTTGATATTTTACTTACTATGTGTACGTGTGTGTGTGTAGAGACATAGAAAAATAAGCAAGAGGAGAGAGGAACATAGAAGAGAAGAGAAAATACAGCTGAATTATGATACACTTAGGTTAAAAACTGTCCCTTGTCTCTTTTTATGTGTTCCATGTGCCTAGTTCAGTGCCTTTATTAAGATAATACTAGTTTATAGCAGCAATAACAATAACCATATGTGGAATACTAACTCTGCCAGACATGCTACTCAGCACTTTATATAGAATAGTTTATCACACATTCTCAATAATCTTAATGGGATAGTTACTATTATTGTCCCGTTTTATATAAGAGACAAGTTTACCAGAGGTTACATTGTCAGTAAGTGGAGATACCCAGGACTCCATGGACTCTGGACTGAGTTCCAAGCTGGTCCTCTCAACCACAGCGTCCTCTTCTGCCAAAACCTTCAAGTCATTCAATTGATGCTCCTTCTTTCTTTTCATTTTGTCCAAACACCTTCATGATTTTTCATCTTCTGACTTGTAATATTCTCCTTTAGGTGTGTGCCTTTGCTTGCCTCAGTACCCAAGGATCCTGACCTGAGCAAGTGTGCTTATTCTCAGATCTGCTAGTGACCCCCAGTTCTTCTTTGTACAAAGGAACCAGATTTGAATTCCCCTGATTAAAAAGTTAAAGACCACTTCATAATTTCTTAGAATTTAAAACAATATTACAAATCCAAATTTCACTGACTGGCAGCTGGTAGCAAGAGTTAATTCGGGAAAACTTAATGTTTTCTGATGGCAGCACATGCTCATGAGCTGTAAGCTGCAATTCCCCCCCAACTCCCACTATCTCCTGGGACAATAGGAGGGGTCCCTTGTAGACTTTACTGAAAGTTTGCCAACTTAAACCTTATCTGGCCTGGTGGGATGCTGCGTTCTTCAGCTTTCTGTTAATCTCAAGTAGGCAAGTTAGTCTGGACCCATTCCTACCTGGCAGAGATAGCCAAGGAATTTGGAATGTCTTTGTTCTTGGTGGTGTGACATTGAGCACATAAGCCATGTGTCTCAGACCTTGTCTTTCTTCCTTTGACCTTCCTATTACTTCAGATTCCAAGAAGACCAGCAGAGGCAGTGGTGCCTCTACACCTTCAAGGCTTTTGGACTTGCCTGGGATGTCAGTATTAAAAGCGTAGACAGGGAAATTCGTATGTGTACATAAAGTCTTTAAGGCATTAACACATTAATGAAATGGGAAGTTGGTTCACTTAAATCCATTAAGAAGAAGAAGAAAAACAAAAGAAAGAAAGGGAAAGGGAAAAAGGGAGGGAGAGAGAGAAAGAGAGAAACTAAAAATTTACTTGTTATCTCAAACTTTCTTTAAACTCCACACTTGGGAAGGAATGTTCCATTTGGGCAGCACAAAACAGTGATGCTTGTAACTGGAAAATAATTGCTAATGCTTTTATACCAGGGCCCCACTTAATCTACACAGTAACTTTGTGTAGTAGATATTATTCTGTCCCTGTTTTAGAGGTGAGGAAATTCAAGTAGAGAAAGACAGGGGCACTCTCCATGCTCTTAGGGGACAAGGGTGACCCTGTCCTCGCTGGTTACAGACAGAAATGGAGAGAAGCACTTCACTGGAACTAAGTGAATATTAGACACCTTGCTGCCAACACTACCTGAGATCCCAGCCATGGTGGACTTGATAACACGGTGTTACTCAGGAAATGGAAACCAAAAATGCTTGTCACATTCCAGGAAACTCTAAACCTTGCCCTTAGGTAGCAATTGAATTCAAGGATCATTTTTTAATAATTCACAGACACTGTCTAATCCCTCTCAGACCTTTTGTCCCATATCTCTCTTCTTTTAAAAGTAAGTCTCTTGAATTCTTTTTTCTAGAAATCAATGTCTGAAGTTCACGCTTTGGAGCTCCAGTGGCGCAATTGGTTAGTGTGTGGTACTTATATGAAGTTCATGCTTTGATTTCAAAATGGCCACTTCCTCTGTTATAGGAAAATGAGGCTCTACAGAGAGAAAGATTCACTCAAACACTTGTGTTTGAAAGAGGAAGGGATTTATCTCAGCTGGTGGAGCCCGGGAGGACTAGAATCCAAAATAGCTGAATTCTCCAGCCTGCTTTGTCCCTGTCCTTTTATAGGGTTTACAGAAAGACAGACAAAGGAATTAGTATATTGTCCTCACTGGAGGTTTCAAAGCATGGGCAGGATTTACAGAAGTAGAAGCAAGCCTTAGTTTCAAGGTCCCAGGAAGATAAGTTTTCATAAATTCTTAAGAGTTGAGCCACCATAGGGAGGACCTTGCAGGAATGTCCTTGAGTTTCTGTGAGAACCCTTTTGTCCTTTCAGACCAGAAAATACTTTTCCCGGGTATCCTCTCTCACCTCTCAGTACCAGATGGATTCCAAAGTGGACTTACCTGGATGCTGAAGGTGGTGGAGAATTAAGTTTGCTTTGCTAAGGGCCTGTGATTTTTGCCCTTGGAGGTAAAATACTTGTGGGACTTCCTTGAGTGGGTAGAGGGAGGTGGAGAGAGATAGGACTGTGTTTAGGGTCCCACCTTCTCTTATGTGACATCCTAATACTACAAGCTCTTGGATACTTGGTCAATGATGCAAGTGAGGTGATATGGGCAACTGGCTTCAGGTTGGTCAGGCAAGGGTGGCTTCTGTATAAAACTGAGCCATGACTGTGTGTGTGTGGGGGGAACTATTCCATAAAGCCATTACAACATCACAATGTCACAAACTCTCCAAGAATCAGGATGCTCATAGAAAGAATATTTCACTAAATTTCTTTTCTTGTTTACTAAAATTTAAGCAAAAAACCATGTTTGTTTCAACCAATATTGGGACCCTTTTTAAAAACAATGGCATTTTAGGAGGTACAATTGTATCTTTGTATTTTTGTCCTGGGAGATTTATGGCTGAACTTAATTTTCATTATAGAGGAATATAGTCATTGAAGGTTTAGAATAAATGGAAGAATGTGTACAAATCTCAGGTTATCCTTAGCACTTATATTCCAAATAATTCCTGATACAAACCTGTTTTGCTGTCATTTCTTTCTTCCTTTTTTTTTAGTTTCTTTTTTCTTTTTTTATTGTTGGGGATTCATTGAGGGTACAAGAAACCATGTTACACTGATTGCATTTGTTGGGAAAAGTCCCTTTTACAATCGTGTTTTGCCCCCAAAAGGTGTGGCACACACCAAGACCCCCCTTGCTCCTTCCCTCTCTCTCTGCTCTTCCTTTCCCCACCCCTCCCTCATTCTTTCTCTCTCTGCTTTCCCCTTCCCTCACCCTCACCGTGTCAATAATTGTCATTAATTGAGACAGAGTCTCACTATGTCACCCTTGGTAAACTGCCGTGGTGTCACAGCTCACAGCAACTTCAAACTCCTTTAAAATCACTTAAGTGATTCTCTTGCCTCAGTCTCTCAAGTAGCTGGGACTACATGCACCCACCTCAATGCCCGGCTATGCCCAGCTATTTTTTTTTGTTGCAGTTGTTTTTTTTGTTGCAGCTGGCCTGGGCTGGGTTTCAACTGGCCACCCTCGGTATATGCGGCTGGCACTGTAACCACTGTGCTACAGGCGCCAAGTGGCCATTTCTTTCTTTAAGGGAAAGTTGTCTATGGAACAGGAATGGATCTAGCACAGGATCTGGAGCTATGGGCCAGGTCTGAATGACAGGAGACTTCAGACATGCAACCTCCTTGGACCCCAGGGGTTTCTTCAGTAAAATGAGGAGTTGTACCAAAACATTTGCAAGGAGATTTCTAGCAGTAATATTTGATGATTCATGAGTTTAGAGGTGAGAGAAAAGAAGGCAGGAAGGGAAGAAATGGAGGGAGGGAGGAAGAAAGGAAAGAAGAGAAGAGAGGGCAGACATGAACAGAAGTGGGAATTGGTTGAAATTAGATGGGCCTTTCTTATCTGCTTGTGACAGGGACAACACTGCTGATGCATAAATATTCAAACCTCTCGACCTTCTGCTTTTTAATAAGGATGAGTCCTTTGATGCTCAGTCAACTGTCTGGCTGTGGATCCTTTGGCTGATCAGGGTAGACGTTTAAAGCTGCAGCTTTGGAAGTAGCTGAGAAAGACTAGATTTATTTGCATTGGGAAGAGCAGACAATGCAAATCTGGAAAGGCAAATTTCTGGGGGAGAAATTGTCAAGCAGTTGCCAGGAAGAACTGGGGGAAATAGACGAGCAAACGGGATATTTACAAAATTTTGCTATGTGTGTCATGAAAATGTATACTATGGTTTCCATTCTTCAAGGGGACAGAAACACTGAAAGCCTGGACTTCACATTTCATCCATGTAACAAAATATCCTATTGATCCCCCCAAAATCTATTAAAATAAAATATTAAAAAATATTATTAAAAATAATAATATTAAATAAAATATTTTCACTCTTCAAGGGGATGGATACACTGACAGCCTAGACTACACATTTCATCCATGTAACAAAAGAATCTCATTGATACCCCCTAAATCTATTAAAATAAAATATTAAAAATTCCTGTTTGCTAGAGTTGTATAAAAATTAACAATTCTAATGAGAAGAAAGTATTCTATGACAAAATGTCTGAAAAATGTATTTTAAAGCAAGCTTTTGTCTTTTATGCAGAGCTTCTAAGAAACTTTAATAGAAAAATGTGGTCTGTGAACCTTCAAGTAGGCAAATAAAGTAAGTGATATGTCCCTCTATCCTCCAGAAAGACTTTGGTGAATGTTGCAGTTGCTTCTTAATCCTTATTATATATTCAACTTGTGTGTTTCTTGAGTGCCGCACTGTGCCAAGACTGGCCTCATTTTATCTGTGTTAGAAGAAGTTTTGCTGGATTGGGAATGAAGGAGAATTCGAGGGAAACTCAAATTCTCACACAGTCACCCAACTTTGGGAGTAGACTTCCAGGAAAGTAGAGCTGAAGGAAATGCAGAGTTACAAAGGAAGGATGAAAATTTGCAGATGATAATTAGGATTTTAGTTGCTGTTTTTCTTGTTGTTTTGTTCTTAAAAGAAATTTTCTTCTTTTGATTGGACAGCTGCCTTGCTTAATACTGAAAATCCTTTCTTTGGCCATCACCTACCAGTTGAGAAGGTGGAATGCTTAGCAGGAAGCTAATGACAGAGTGAGAAGAGACTCAGTGAAGGAAGAGCTGGAGAAAGAGCCCCATGGCTGAAATTATCCCTGAGAAATGCTCTATGACGTTCCTGGGACAGATGCTGTGGGGGACTGTGTGAGGAGACAGATAGCGGCTCCTGCTCCAGCCAGCTGGCTCCCCCCACAAATGTGCTGGAGATCAGCAGAGGGAAAGAGGCAAGGCAGAGCTTTTTCTGACTTGCTCCCTATTTGGTTCTCTGGTGATTTGAGGGTCCTCTCCAGCTGTGAGGATGTCTAACCTGGTTAAAAGCTAACAGATTGCTGTGAATGCAGGACAATTAAAATCAGATAAAATCATTTATAAACATTATCCTAAATAAGGATGCTCCAGCTGCTAGAGGCTCTTTGGAAGGCATCAGATTTGCAGTTCAGAGGGTAGGGGTTTATTGCTCTGTACTCAAGTATTTTTGAAATGATCTTTTTTTTCTTTGAAATTTTCTTTAGGAGTTTTCACTTAAAAAAATCAGCTTCTGGAAGGATAATTTGAGATATGAGATTGATTTGAGGAATAGAGATCAGCAGGCTGAATGTTCTCTAATATAGAAATTATTGAGGTGAAAATAAAAGCTCCCTCACACACGTTTTCGATCAGGAACAGCCACTGATACACTTACTCGGTGATTGAGTCTCTCTGCTAAAATATGTTACTGAGATTCAAAACAAGAGCAATACTTTTTGAGTGTGTATGTATTAGACAAAGAGGTTCATTTCAATGCTGCCAAATATTTCAATATTTTCTTTAAATTGTAATTAAAAAGATAAATACCAAAAGCAAAAGTATGTCTTTAAAACAGAAATAAAACAAGACTACTGTCACTACACATGTGAAAATATAAAATAAAAATGTATGTTAGTAAACACATACCCAATAGAACACATTTTATTATGCTTTTACTAGCATTTTTAAGTCAACTTAGCAAGCCTGGGAAAGATATGAATGAATTTGGGGGTTTTCTTAAAAATAATAATTTATCCTTTCTACTGTCCTGTTGACTACTAGATAACTCAACACTGTGAGAAAATCTCCCAGGATAGATGATATATGAAATTTCCTATCTTCTTCCCTGGCATTGGGACTTTTGCTGTTCATTTGGTTTCCCTGCGTGTTATAACCTCTGCGTTGTAACTAAATTGAATGTGTTCTCAATGGAGAGTTTGGCAGATAGAATTTTGCAACTTAATATAGTAGGTAAAAGAGAATCCCAGTTGTTCATCTTTAGGTAAATGCTGAGAAGATACGTGGAAAAGCAGAGCTCTGTATGTATAAACGTATTCCCAAATGCTTTACCAAACTCTGCCATGGAGCCCCTTGACTCTTTGGGCTGGTGAAGATTGAGAGAGAGGAGGTCCTAATGGGATTGGGGAAGCCTTGGAGGCCTGCCCCAACACAAGTGCTGGGCAGACAGAAGGCATGCTGACCTCAGCTAGTAAAGACTGTGAGACTGAAAGAGTTAGAATATAGACCTGGAAAAGTTTGACAGTAGGATCCCAGGGGCGAAATGAAGCTTATAAATGCAAGTGAAACATAAAGGAGGGGTTGTGCAGTGGCTCACTCCTGTAATCCTAGCACTCTGGGTGGCTGAGGTATGTGGATTGCCTGAGCTCGGGAGTGAGACCCTGTCTCTACTAAAAAAAACAGAAAGATTGAGGCAAGAAGATACTTGAGCTCTACAGTTACAGGTTGCTGTGAGCTATGATGCCCTGACACTCTACCTGGGGTGATAGCTTGAAACTGTATCTCAAAACAAAACAAAACAAAAACAAAAACAAAAGCAAAAACATAAGGGAGGGAAGCATGCATATGTATGGGGGTGGGGGTGCTAAATAGGTCTGCAGAAGGTGTTTGAGGTGAGCACGGTGGAAATTCCGTGAGTTTAATTTTATTTATTTGTTTATTTCTGTTAGTCAAAGCATACACTAACTGTAGAAAATTCAGAAAGCGCAGAAAACAAAGTAAAAGAAAACAAATTGTGCACATTCTCCATGCCTTCCCACACTGGATTAACCACTTACAATGTTTGACTCATTGTTTTCCCTTTAATTTATTTTCAAAAACATATTATCATCAACTAAGATCGTATCATGCACATGTGTGTGTATATAATTACTTACCTTTTTTTTTTTCTTAATGCCCTATATTTATTCAGCACTTGAGAAGCATTTGTTCTGTCTTTGCTCTAATTCTTAGGGTGTGATAATGAGAAAAAGAAAACTCCATCACTCAAGTTACTTCTATTTTTGAGGAAATAAAGCAAACTCCCAAGCATTGGGAATACAGCATTGTTTGCCTGAGGTCATTGTGAAGAGAATTCTTCAAAGGAACACATGGTGGAGACTTGTGTGAAAACACGTGACATCCTAATACCAGACTTGGGTCCTTAAGAAGGTTTTCCAGCAATTGATACTTTGAGTATAGACTCAGGGAAGGACCTATGCAGGGCGAAGAAGAATATTCTAGGCAAAATTTGTAAAGATTGGGAAATTAGAGAACACAGGACCTTAAAATTCTCCTGTTCTGGGGACTTTGTCACTGCTCCAGTCTAAGACCAATACTGCTATTTGTATTCAACGTCCTATCCTCTCTAATCTCCTCAAGAGCTTTTCTTTATTTCTTTCCTGCTTTCTCCTGATATTTCTCCCTCTGTAGAGGATTGTTCCCATAAGCATACAAATGAATTCTTTTTTTTAAATTTTTGCTTCCTTTTATTAAGTCATTTACACATAGATCATGAATACACTTATGCATATGTGGGGTACAATGTGTTGTTTTTTAATACAATTTGAAGTGCTTATATTAAACTCATTAATATAGCTTTCACCTCATTTACTTGATTATTGTGTTAAGACATTTATTTATTTATTTTTTTAATAATTTTATTGAATCATAATTATGTACATTGGTGCAATCACAGGGCATGATTCATATACATTCAGAAATATTTTGATCATACTGTTACAGATATCCTTCATGGCATTTCCTTGATCACTA
>CAUYON010204494.1:0-38921 GCA_963573935.1 Arctocebus calabarensis | reverse complement strand
GCCTCAAGCTGTCACCCTGGATAGAGTGCCATGGCATCACAGCTCATAGCAACCTCCAATTCCTGGGCTCAAGCGAGTCTCTTGCCTCTGCCTCCCAAATAGCTGGGACTACAGGCGCCCGCCACAACGCCCGGCCATTTTTTGGTTGCAGCCGTCATTGTTGTTTGGCGGGTCCTGGGGCTGGATTCGAACCCGCCATCTCAGGTGTACGTGGCTGGTGCCTTAGCCCATTGAGCCACAGGCACCAAGCCGAAGTTCATCATCTTTTAAAGAGATTTGTTTTACTCGTCTTTAGTTAGGCCCTGGCAATCCTGTTTCCTACCTCAATTTACTTTCTAGACCTTCTTTCAAAAGAGAAGTACCCCAGGTTGTCTTCCTTGCTAGAGTAGGAGGGAGAACCTGAGAAAGATGAGGTACCACAGAGTGTCCTGTTAGTTATACCTCAATACAGCCGTCAAGGGCTTGTCACCTTACATGTCAGTGAAGTGACGACCCATGTGACAGACCTGTAAGGGACACAGGGGAGCACCCCACGCGTAAGTCAGCTGATTCCATAGCAGGGTGCCGGGGGCAGGAAAAGGCAGGGAGTGTAAACCTCAGGAGGCATGTGGCGCCCTGTGGGCCCAGTCACGTATAAACAGCATGGCCCTGTCTTTGCCCCGGTGGCAGCCCTGCCCTACGAGTCCACTGCCTGCCGCTCCTATGGGACCACTCAGGCCAACGGCAGCTCTGCCTCTTCCTTGTGTCCAGCATCCATTGCCTACCTCCAACATCCTGAAGTTGACAGCTGCAATGGAGGCCAGGCTGGCAGCCAACACAAAGGTGGGTCCCTGGGGCAGCTCCCCTGGTGGGGAGGCAGAGGCAGCTAGGTAGGGCTTCTTTTAGGCAGGGCGCAGGGCTGCCTCAGGTGCCCTTCCCACTCAGGACCAGGGTAGGTGGAGCTGTCTCACCTCCCACCAGCCTGCCTCCCGGATGCTCTGGCATGGCATACCCTCCCCACACAGAAGTGCCAGAAATCAAAGGGTCCTCTCCCCAGAGTCTACCAGTGTGAGGGCATTGCACTGGACACTGATGTCGCTTCCAGCCTGGCACAGGAACCAGCCTGATGTCTGCCCCAGCAGGAAGGAAAAGTTAGCAGGCCGCCCATGGCATGGCCTCTGCTGCAGGCAAACATGCCTGTCCTTCCTGACCAGCTTGCTGAGGACACTGGGTGGGAGATCTCTACCTGGGGTTGGGCCCTGTGTCCTGAAGGGTGAAGTCAGCCAGAAGCTGGGACACTAGGCCTGGCAGGGTGGAAGAAGGTAGCATAGGCATGACTGGAAGGTTTTACTTATTTATTTTTTTAACTTTTTTTTTTTTTGAGACTAGAGCCTCAAGCTGTCACCCTGGATAGAGTGCTGTGGCATCACAGCTCACAGCAACCTCCAATTCCTGGGCTCAAGCGAGTCTCCTGCCTCCGCCTCCCAAGTAGCTGGGACTACAGGCGCCCGCCAGAACGCCAGGCCATTTTTTTTTGGTTGTAGCCGTCATTGTTATTTGGTGGGCCCGGGCTGGATTCGAACCCGCCAGCTCAGGTGTACATGGCTGGTGCCTTAGCCCATTGAGCCACAGGCGCCGAGTTGACTGGAAGGTTTTAAATCCCTCTTCTCCCCAAAGTTCTCATTATAAACCGCCTAACGAACCTGGAGGCTTAGCTGAGACTATTGCCTCCTTCAGGCAGCCTTCCGAGTACCTCTCCACCTGTGTCTGGGCTCTTACCCTACCTGCAGTGGATACCGCACTGTTTCACATTTGGTTTTTTTCTCGTGTAGTATATTTCAGGTTGCTAGACTTCGCCAATAAAAATACAATTAGCTTTGAATTTCAGAAGAAAAGAGCACTTTTTAAAATATAAGTATGTCCTATGTAAAATCTATCTAGTAATAGTCTTTCCGTCTTGTCTGTTTTAGTGCAAGAGAAGCAAGTTCCTTCTGAGCAAGAGCTGTCACTTCGAAGATTCTAGATTCCAGGACTCCCCCAGACCTTCGGCCTGGTGGTCGAAACACTCTTACATGGGCTGGGCGTGGTGGCTCATGCCTATAATCTTAGCACTCTGGAGGCCAAGGCGGGCAGATTGCTTGAACTCACAGGTTCAAGTCGAACCTGAGCAAGACAGAGACCCTGTCTCTAAAAATAGCCGGGCGTGGCTTAACTCCCGGTAGCACAGTGGTTGGAGGGTTCGATCTTTGCTAAGGCACTCAACCCCAGGGGAACTGAGTGAGACTCTGTCTCAAATAAATAAATAAATAAACATTCTCATAGATGAGGAAAAACTACCACACATAGTTTCACCCCGGCCCCCTATGAAAAGCTTTCATTTAATCCTTTTGATAACCCCAGGGCAGGTCCTTTTTTTATCTTTGTTTTGCAGCTGAGGTCCAGGGGTTGGGTTGCCAGTTAGCATAGGCACTGGAACTCTCCATGGGGCAGAAGATCCCAGGCTCTTCTCCTCAAGGCTGTCTGTACTGCCTCTGTGTTCTTAAGGCCTGTATGGCAGAATGGATGGGGGGGTCATAGTCCCATGTAGGTCAGGCAACACTTCCTGGCTCCCACCAAACCTGTTAGGATCAGGACAGAAGGGAGAAGGGAGGTTGGAGCTGAACACAGTGGGGTTTGACATCAGACTTTGCCACTTGCTAGCCGTGTGGCCTGGGGCAACTTCCTTGTCCTCCCAGAGCTTCAGCTTTCACTTCTATAGAGCCTCAACTTAGAACCCCACCCTCAGCACTGCTGAGATCCAATAAGATAAAGCAGGCAGGACAGATCAGGTAAGACAAAGCAGGTGGGGTGGTGGCTCACACCTATAATCCCAGCACTGTGGAAGGTCGAGGCAGGTGGATTGCCTGAGCTCAGGAGTTTGAGATCAGCCTGAGCAAAATCGAGACCCTGTCTCTACTAAAAATAGAAAAAAATAAAAAATAAAACGAGGCAAGAGGATCTCTTGAGCCCAAGAGTTGGAGGTTGCTGTGAGCTATGACACCACAGCATTCTACCCAGGGCAACAACTTGAGACTCTGTCTCAAAAAAAAAAAAAAAAGAATGACCTAAAACCTCTACAAAAAAATCTATTAGACCTGATAAATAAATACAATAGCTGCAGGATATAAAATCAACATACAAAAATCAGCAGCATTTCTATATGCCAACAGTGAACAATCTGAAAAAGTAATCTCCTTTACAATAACTACAAAGATTAATAAATATTTAGGAATAAATTTTATCAAACAAGGGAAAGATCTCTATAATAAAATAGATGAAAGAAACTGAAGATAACACAAAAAATGGAAAGCTATTACACGCTTGCTCATGCATAGGCAAAACCAATATTGTTAAAACACCCAAAATAGCCAAAGCATCCTAAGCAAGCAGAACAAAACTGGAGGAATCACATTTCTTGACTTCAAATTATACTACAGTTCCATAGTAACCAAAAAAGTATGGTACTGGCATAAAAACAAACACAGGGACCAATGGAATAGACATGATAAGAGAATACACAAACACATTCATACGTCTATAGTAAAGTCATTTTCTTTCTTTTCTTTGAGACAGAGAAGTCACCCTGGGGTTGAGTGCCATGACATCATAGCTCATAGCAACCTCCAACTCTTGGGCTCAAGCTGTCCCAGGCGCCTGCCACAAAGCCTAGCTATTTTTGCCTGGCCATTTTTTGTTTGTTTTTTTTTTTAGAGATGGGGATCTCGCTCTTGCTCTGGCTGGTCTCAAACTCTTGAACTCAGGCAATTCACCTGCCTCAGCCTCCCACAGTGCTAGGATTACAGGCGTGCATAAATTCATTTTCAACAACAGTGCCAAGAACATACACTGGGGAAAGGACTCATCAATAAATTGTGCTGGGAAAACTGGATATCCACACACAGATGAATCACACTAGACCCCTATCTCTCAACATATACAGAAATTAAATCCAAATGGGTTAAAGACTTAAAACTACTAAGACAAAACATCGGAAAAACACTTCAAGACCTCGGTCTGAGCAATTATTTCTTGATAAATATCCCAAAAGCACAGTCAACTCAAGCAAAATTGGACAAATGGGATCACATCAAGCTAAACAGATTACGCACGGCAAATAAAACAATCAACAAAATGAAGAGACAACTGACTGAGAGAAATCTACCTGTCTACCAAGGGATTAACAACTAGAATATGTATGGAGATCAAACAACTCAATAGGAAAAATTCAAATAATCAGCCTTAATATGGACAAAAATCTCAATAGACATTTGTCAAAAGAAGACATACAAAAAAATGGCCAATAAGTAAATGAAACCATGTTCAATGTCATTAGTCATCAGAGAAATTCAAATCAAAACTACAAAGAGATATAATCTCACCCAGTTAAAATGGCTTTTATCCAAAAGGTAGGCAATAATGAATGCTTGAAAGGATGTAGAGAAAGGGAACTATCGTACACTGTTGGTGAAAATGTAAATTAGTGCAACTACTCTACTATAGATAACGTACGGCGGTTCCTCAAAAAAATAAAAGCAGAACCACCACATGACCCAGCAATCCCACTGCTAAATATTAATCCAAAATAGAGGAAATCAGTATGCCAAACAGTTATCTGCACTCACATGCTACTGCAGCACCATTCCGAATAGCCAGTCATGGATGGTACTAAGCGTCCATCAACAGATGATGGAATGAAGGAAATGTGGTACAATAAAATATTATGCAGCCATAAAAATAGAATGAAATCTTGTCATTTGCAATAACATGGGTGAAACTGGAGGATATTATGTAAAGTGAAATAAACACAGAAAGACAAATCTCACATATTCTCCATTCACGTGTGCAAACTAAAAGAGTAAAACAATTTATCTCAGGGAGACAGAGAATAGAATCAAGGTTAATAGAGACTGGAAAGGGTAGAGGAGATGTGGGATAAAGTGGGTGTAAAAATGCAGTTAAGGTAAACAGAATGAACAATATCTAATAGCACAACAAAGTGACTCTAGTCAAAAATAAGTTACAGGGTACTTTAAAATATAACTAGAAAAGTGGAATCAGAATGTTCCCAGTACAAAGAAAAGAGAAATACTTGAGGTGACAGATACTTCAATTACTCTAGTTTGATTAATACCCAGGTATGCTTATATCAAAACATCTCATGTACCCTATAAATATATATAACTATTATGCACCACAATTAAAAATGTTAAAATGTTTTTTAAAGTACACCCTTTAAAAATTGGTCAATTTTTTAAAAAAGGTTACTTTGAGAGTAGCACTGTGTAAAATATGTTCTCCATGAATGAATCCTTCCTGGTTGTCTAAAAGAGAAGACATACTGACTCTATCTGGAGATGGAAAGACAAGAGTCATTTATAATTTCACCAATGATAACTGATCTAAACATGACGCCAGGTGTATGAAAAGGGTATGAGCTGAGAATAACAAACTGCCAGTGAAAAAGTGAGGTCAAGGTCTCAAAATTTTCTAATATGTATAACACTACCACAGATTCTAAAAAATGAACTTGATGCTAGTCAAAATAGTAAAAATTATCCCACAAATATTTAGAAAGTAGTAATCAGTAATTTTCAAGTACTATACTCCTAAAAGAAAAAGAGCCATTTAGAATAAAACAAAAAAAATTATCATAATATAAAGTACTTTGAATTTTTTAGGTAGGGAATAATCTGCAAAGATCTTACTCTCAGCTGCTTCATAGGCTTCTCGTAAATTGCCGTTATAAATAGCACAGATTTATAGTTATTCTTTTAAGAGAATTTTTCTTTATTCCAAGGCCCTAAGACAGGTCACTGATTATACAAACTAAGAAATCCCCATGAGAAGTAAACAAATTGTGTAGTAGCAGACCTAAGTTAGACTTTCTCTTAGCGAGAATACCAATAGGACATCTAGTGAGGAAAAGCCAGAAATTAAAATCAAAGAAATAGAATCATTCATTAAAGCAATTAAGCATCTCCAAATTAGAGGCTTACAACTAGAAATCATGCCTTATACCAGGATTCACAAATACATGGACCAACTTATGTTATCTACAATATGTTTCTAGCCATTCTCAAATTTTATAATTCAATTCCACTTTTAAATGACAAATACTGGCCTTCTACTTCCTTCATCCTAGGATTCTTTTACCAATCAAAATATAAAACAAACAGGCCTAAACCAGTTTGGGTATCCCATATTTGCATTTTGGCAGACTTGATCAAATGAGCAGGTTCCACACTCCAATTATCAAGAAGCAACTCCATAATCCAGGAACTATGTCTAGGATTTTGGGGGGGTTTAGCCACCACCTTGACACCAGTTCCTGATACATAAGTAACAAAAAGATTTAAGTAAAATAAATGTAAATTGTCTGCCATTCTTTCACACTGTGTATTAATAATCTTCCTGTGGACTCACTCTCAAACCCCCAGTTTCCACAACTGTCTTTTATTATTATTGTTTTAATTCCCACCTGACCTGCCTTACAATCATTGGATATCTTCTCCCACAGTGCTAAGGACTTCATGCGTTCTACTACGATTTTTCTAAATGGATTAATCATGTTATTCCCCTTATCTTTTAAAGATTTTTGTGTTCATGTGGTTTTACTTACAACTACTATAACTAAGTACTATAAGTCTTTTCTACCTTAATGTTAAAATTTTTTTCACTGTATTTTCTTCAAAACAATTCATACCACAGCTTCCAATTAAATGTAATAGCAGTTTCTATTATAAATTCAGATTTATATTAGACACTGTCATTTCAGGAAATAATGACCATGCTCTTCAATATAGATCTTCAAAAAAAAAGGAATCGCCTCTAAAGTTATATGGAAAAAAGTAGGGCTAAGTAAAAAAGAAGAGTATACACTGTATTAATCTACTTCTTAGCTTCAAGACCAGAAACTGTTTTTCAAAAATAAGCTCTAAAGAAAACAGAACTTTAACAAATAATTACTGCAGCTAACATCAAAGAATTCAGACAGGTGCAGTGTCTCACACCAGTTACGCAAGCACTTTGGGAAGCGGAGGCAGGAGGCTCACTTGAGGCCAGAGTTCAAGACCAGCCTGAGCAAAGTGTATAGATCCTGTCTCTACAAAATATTAAAAAAAAAAAAAATTAGGCATGATCCACACACCTTATAGTCCCAACAACTCAGGAGGCTGAGGCTAGATGATCACTTGAGCCAAGAGTTTGAGGTTACAGTGAGCTATGAGGATACAACTGCACTCTAGCTTGGGCAAAAGAGAAAGACTCTGTCTCAAAAAAAGAAAGAAACAAACAAAACAAATCCACAGAAATTATCTAAATACTTTAACTCTCATTTTAGAAAGATAAAACCAAGTATAGTCAATCTTGGAGTTCTTTAATTTAGTACTTGCCTTTAGTTTATCAGGGGATGTGTACGGAGCTTCAGGAGCATAAATCCTGAAAATATCAGCAAGGCAGCAGGCTACTAGTAAGCGAACATCTTTATCAGGATGCTTGAGGAAAAAATCTGAAGCAAGATGTAAAGCTAGATTTAGATAAAGCTCCTTTTCTTCTTCAGAGTCCTGGTCCATATCCATGAAAGTTTTCACAACCATCTATACAAAAACAAAATAATCAATGAAATGCTCCATGTAAAAATACAGTGATTTGATATAATGCCATATTAACTGCAAAGGTTAACTTCAAATAAATAACACAGTAGAACACATCAGTAGTTAACCACCTCCCTACACTGACCATCTCCTTAAATTGACCTAATTTTCATAGACCAGACATGCGTTACGTGTACATATCAAAACAAGAATCCTGGTTCCTTATGATGACCACCTCCATATGTTGACCAGTTTGTTCCAGTCTCCTAGGCAGTCAACTTACAGAGATTCTCTTTTTCTGCAAAAAGTATCTACTTAAGAGAACAAGATCCCTCTAAACGTAGAGGTAAACTTTTCTTTAAAAGACTAAGTCAAATATTTTCATTTACCCAATACATCTGCTAACAAGGCTTTAAAATTAGCCTGATGTTGTAGTCATTTTTGGAAGAAATCCAATAGGATATTTGTTGAAACTTCTAGTCTCACTTGTACAACCAGACTAATCACTAGGAGAAAACGTATATACCTAAAGAAAACTCTTGGATGGATGACAATTCAGTATTCCATCTGAGACATTAAATCACTCCAATCACATAGTTTTATATAGTCAGTAAAAAAAATATAAACAGATTCAAAAAAGGATGTCAAAGATATCCCTCAACACTTTGAAAAGCTACCATGACATAACCACAATAAAATCCAACAAAATATTTCTTGCACCACAGTAAAAGAGAATATATGGATAGGTCATTGACACCAAGGCATGTATGTGGTGAGCAGAAGGAAGGTAGAGAAAATGGTTCCTTTTTCAAAAATAATTATTTATGTAAAAAGGGGGGGCAGAAAATAGAATGGTGACAAATAATATAGAATGAATTCTGTGAAGCATTTTCCCTAACTTCAATTTCAGTAGTTACAATGATGACTTCAGTTTGTACTATTCCTACTTCAAATGAAACTTAAAATTGTTTGTCTTGACAGGAATTGACATTGAAATACAACTCCAGTGGAAATGTGACCACTCAGCATCCACTAGGTGGTGCTGCAAATACTAAGCAACAAGTAGCGCTGGCCACCAACTATCAAAGTCTATGCTTTGGTTCTTTATGCTGCAAGGACTTCCACTTGCTATCTATAGAGTTAGACTTCTGAATAATAAGTGGTTCAATTTCACATTAAATTCTCAGAGCAGTGGTGAAAACTATGTTTCTCACAAAGCAACCCCTTACTTCTATTATACCAGATAACCAGAACCAACAGTAGACTACTTCCGATCAAGCACAATAATTACTTAGTCTAGGCATATGATGTTCAGAGCTATTCTAACTTTTTAAATTTATTACTTTTAAGATATTTAGGAATAGGCACAAAGAGAAAAAAGAGAACTAAGTACATGGAACTATTTCACCAGATTTCTTCACAAAAGAATGAGACATTAAGTTATTAAGCAAAAAAAAAATAAATAAAAATTATTACTGTCCCACATAAAATCCTTTTTATATTTCTCTGGAAGACATGAAGAGGAAGTGACATGAAAAACAGTTGGAAGTGTAAATTAGGAAAATAAGTGAGGAAAAGTACTACTAGATTACTGCCAGATATAAATGTATACAAAAATAATGGAAGCGTACTACAAATGCTATATATGAGTACTATGAAAAGCATTCCACCAAGATTAAACACTAAGTTTACTCAAAGTATAGATTATAAAAACTCAAATGCTATTGTTAAACTCATCAATAACTTATGAGTCCTCCAAATTAAAAAAGATCTGAGAAAATAACATCTCTAAAGGACACTAAATGTTAATTAGCGTTTAAGTGTAGACTCTGAAGTCAAAATTTGTTTCTTAGCAAACAATCAAGATGTTCACCTAATACTCTTGGAATATATAAACAAATCAGAGGTAATAAATATAGTAGCTCTCTAAAAATTCAATAGGCTGGGAGAAGGTAAACACACAGAAAATGAAGCATCATATACAGAAATTTGTTCTTGATAAAATATACACAAATTCACAACTAGATAAATTATCCACCTATTAGTAAATTTAATCTAGTCCAAGATGTCTTTCCCTCTGAATGATAAACATCTGATACCTGACATTCCAAAACTTATATAAAAGTAAGACTTTATACGAAATTTTTACTTTCAGCATCCTTTTTTCCTTAAAAAAACACACTATGTAGCAATATATAATAGTACTTTGTTTTAAAGTTCCTTTACCCTCAATAATTAATTTAGGGAAGTTTTACAGCCCTGACATCCTGACATCCAGGTAAATAATTATATATCTAATAGTCAAGTTAACAGTCAAGCTCTTTAATCTGTTCTCAAAATAACTTGTAAGTAATAGATAGCTTAAGTACTTAGGTATAGTCTTAAAATTTCCTTTCTCAGAATAAAATGGTTTCTAGAAAATATATGAAATGAGATATAGAAAAAAGGATTTGTAGCAACAAAAAGGAATATAAGAATATTACAGACTTGTTCTTTATATTCAAGTGTATGAAATCCTAGAAAATTTAAGTTTCACCTTTCTAATTACTCTCCCATTATCAATTGCCTCTACTGTCC
Source organism: Arctocebus calabarensis (assembly GCA_963573935.1). Classification (NCBI taxonomy): domain Eukaryota; kingdom Metazoa; phylum Chordata; class Mammalia; order Primates; family Lorisidae; genus Arctocebus; species Arctocebus calabarensis. Next base: position 28,734 of record CAUYON010204494.1, on the reverse strand, counting down.
TAATCTACTCCCTTAGAAACATTCTCTGCCATTTCCTGCTTTGCTTTTTTAAGTTATCATAAAATATACATCCCTGGGTGGCGCCTGTTGCTCAAAGGAGGAAGGCGCTAGCCCTATGTACCATGTACCAGAGGTATTAGGTTCAAACCCAGCTCCGGCCAAAAACTGCAAAAAAAAAAAAAAAAAAATCCCTGTGTTTCCCACAGGGGATTCCCCTCTTAAGCAGATGTCCAAAAGACCATACTTAATTTTACTCACCTTTAACCGTCTCACCATTTCCTCTTTAGATATTTTATCTGAGATTTCCTTGACACCAGGAGGATAAGTAATTTTTCCATCATTGGTCCTTGTCTTTGAATGAGCCATGACAGAAATATTTGTATCCCTAAAACAAGAAAACTATTAAATGCAAATCAAAACATAGGCATAAATAACATTAGTAATAAACACAAAAGGTAAACTGCCCCCCAAACAACTGATAACTACATCCTAGTCTATAGTAATCCACTTAATCTAGTTAATAAAAACCACTAAGCATGTTCCAAAATTATTTAAAAAACAAAACTTATTTTTACTTTCATTCTCAACTGTGCAACTAAAAAATAAATAAAAATAAAAACTAGAAATGCTAGGGTAAAAAAGAAAATCTAAATGTAAGCGTATTTTTTCAAATACAATAAATTACTCAAGACAAAATTTAAGAAAAAAACAGGAACCCAAAGAAGTAAACAGTATACTGGGGCACTGCAGCCACTTACGCTTTTAAGAGTATTTGTTATTTCTTACTAACATATTATAAGATTCAGTGTTGGTGGTCTCAAAGACAAAGAAAACAGAAGTAAATCTGTCAAGGCAGAGACAAGTAAGAAACTCTCCTAACATCAACATGGAATAGTACCCCAAAAAAGATACATCTGCAAAGGAGAGAGTAAGGCAGAAATCAACATGTGCCCCCTTTCCCTGTGTAGGGGATAGCACAGAAGCTACTTTGGTATTAATACCTAACAGAGGAAGGTAATAACAGGGCAGAAACAGCTAATGTGGTTTGGCCATGGGCTAGCACACTTACTGATGTTCACATTACCTAAGTGGTCCAGAGAACTTCAAAACACAAATTCTGACCTCTTAATAGTACCTCCAAGCACCTAACATTAGTAAATCAAAGTCTTGCCTAAAGAAGCACACCTTCATCCTAAGCACCAAAGAACTCCAACCATGATGTTTTTAGAACACGGAGACAATCGAGTCAAAACTAACCAAGCACCTAAGCAAACAAGTAAAAAAGAGAACCAGCAGAAATACCAGAAACCAAGAACAGATCCATAATTCTTCAGATATAATAACCTTTAAACAGTTTATAAAACTACTATAGTCTTCAAAAAAATAAAAGATAATTCTGAAAATATCTGCAGGAAATAATTAAAGAGTAAACTAGGAGATTTGAAAAAAGGAAAACTTCTAAAAATGAAAAAAAAAACTGAAATTAAAACTTAGATGACAAAAAAAAAGTGAACTGAAAGGTCAGAAGAAATTACCTACAACATAGCACAGAGATACATAAAATTGAAATACACAAAAAGGCAGAAAAGTCTAACTATGACCTGTGATTCATGGGAGTACCAGAAGTACAAGAATGAGGCAGAAGCCTAATACTTATAAAGAATACCATAAAATACCAAGCTACAAAATCAAGACGCCACACTAGATTAATTTCAAGATAATAATAATTCTAGAAAACAAACAAAATCTTAAAGGAAAACACATTATCATGAAAGGAATAACATTTTAACTAGGAAGTGACTTCTCAAGAGCAAAAATATAAGCCAAAGACAGTAAAATGTAACCTCAATGTGGGGAAAAAATATAATTGCAAACCTAAAGTTTATAACCATAATAATACAATTTCAAAAAATAGGGTGAAATAAGTACATATAAAGTACTTAGAACATTATTTAGCATGTACTATATACTACATAATATGTGAATATAACATATATGATCTGCTTAAAGCAAGATTTTAAAAAATTTTAATACAGAGCTTAAAAGACGCTGAAAACAATGTGGATTTGAGATGCTTAAAGTAAAAAGATGGCAAGATATACTGTGCAAATGCTAAACCAAAGAAAGCACTTAAGATAAACAGATTCCAGGGCTCATTATTTGGTATTACGCAACAGAAATACAAAACATTTGTCCACCATAAGATATATATTAAAAAAAAAAATTATAACAATACTATTCAAAGTAGCCAAAACATAAAACATAAAAAAGCCTACTGACAGCAGAATTGATAGGTAAATAGTAGTATATTCACATAATGGAAAACAATACAGCTATGAGAGTGGCCTACTGCCTCATACAATAGTACGGATTAGCATTACAGAGCTAAGTGAAAGAAGCCAGATAGAAAACACTACACAGAGTTGGAAAACAGGGATACCTAATTGAGCATGTTAAAAGTCAAGACAGTGATACTTTTGGTGGCAGATGTTAACTGAAAGAGAGGGAAGGAGGGAGGTCTGAGGTGGTAATTATTTTCCCTTTGTGTAAAATCATAGAGCAAACGACAAAATTTTTGCTCTTTTCTGAATGTATGCTATACTTTAACAAAAAGTTTAACAGAAAAGATTAATAAGAAAAGCTCCATATATTTAAAATTTTAAAAGCATTCCTGACTATTGTGGTTCAAAAGAACAGGATCAACAAAGTCAAACTCAAAAAACACAAGCCAGTATTAAATCTGATTAACATTTGAAAATTTAGATAAAATTGAGAAAATATATATCTTATTACCAAAACTAACTCTAGAAGAAAAAAACTATTCAGAAAAAAATTAATAAATCTTTCCACAAGGAAAATTCATGTCTAGAAGGCATTCCTAGTGAGTCCTATCAAATAATTAAGGAAGAAATAATTCCAACGTCATACAACTAGTCCAAGGAATAAGAAACAAGGGAATCCTTCCCAAATAATTCGTGCAACTAGCATGCCCCGATTCCAAAATCAAATGAGAATAATCAGAGAAGGGGGGGAGGGGGGGAACACATCAATCTTATACATTAAACATCAAGAAGTGTCTATCCCAGGAATGTAAATTGAATTCAGCACATTAACAGAAAATCATAAATTACATATTAAATGGATTAAAAATGAAAAATCTCAATAAATGAAAAATGTTTGACAAAATTCAAAAATAGGTAACTATAAAATAAAAAGGAATAAAACAAACTTAGTAAACTAAGAATTAGATGAAAAGTTTCCTTTACCTGAGAAAAATACAGTGTTACAAGCACCCTGCAGCATAAATCATGCTTCCTGGTCGTACAATCAAAGAGTTCTGTTTGTGATCAGAAAGTACACAAACATACCTGCTTTCGTTACTTTTATGTGACACTATAATAGATATGCTAATCAACAAAGAAAAATAAAAGAGTACAAGAGTACAATAAAATAGTCATTATTCACAGATGTTATGATTATGTCTACAGAATCTCCAAAAAAATGTACAGATAAGACATATTAAGTATGACTAAGTTTAGCAAAGATGTAGAGTAGAAAAACCAACATATAGACAGATGATCCTCAACTTTTTACAAATGGTGTTACATTCCAATAAACTCATTGTAACCTGAAAATATTAAATCAAAAGTGTTGCCATTTATAAGTTGAGAAGCATATATCACCAGCACTGTGATGAAGTCCAAAAATCATTAAGTTGAACCACCATAAGTTAGGGATGTCGGTACAAATGGATCACCCACAGATAACACAGTATTTAATGGTGATAGAGTAACTACTTCCCCCTAAAATAAGAATCAAGAAAAGGATGCCCATTCCCAGCACTGTTAGTAAACATAATACTGGAAGACTTAGGCCAACATAGTAATACAAGAAATATAAAATAAAAGGCATACATAGTGGAAAAGAAAACATGAAACCCTCCCCACTCCTAGATGACACAACTTTCTACATGTAAGATCCCAAAGGAACCTACAAAAAAACTAGTAGTTCATGAAGGTTGCAGGACACAAGATTAACATCCAAAAATCTGTTTCTACATACAGTCATGTATCACTTAATGACAGGGATATATTCTGAGAAACGTGTTGTTAGGGGACTTTGCCAAGGAGGGAACATCATAGAGTGTATTTACATAAACCTTCATGGGACAGTGTAGGCTATATGGTATAGCCTATTGGTCCTAGGCTATAAACGTGTACAGCAGGTAATATACTGAATACTGTAAACATTTGTAATACAACATCAAGTATTTTTGTATTTATATACATATAAACATAGAAAAGGCACAGTAAAAAGGTTATCATATGCACATCATCTTTATGTATAAAATCTGTCATTGAACACTGATCAAACTGTCTTTATGCAGTGCACAACTATATGTGAAAACAGTGGCAGGACAGACAGGAGGAAAACACAGACAGAATACAATAAAAAATTATGAGACACTTTTGTATCTCTATGGGAAATAATAGACCCTGTAACCAAATCTCACACCATATACAAAATGAATTCTAGGTAGGTTAAAACCAAAGTATAAGAGCAAAATGTAAAAGCTTATAAAATATAAGAGAATTACTTTATGATCTAAGGTTAGAAAAAGCACTAAGCTCCAATATCACTGCTGCGTTAAGCAGAGAAGACATGCAAAGGCTTAGGACAAATCATTCTAGAGAAAAGTAGATAAATATGGCAGGCTTTTCTTCCACCAAGCCTGGGGCAGAAGAAAGTCTTTCTCCCTTTTCTCTACAGAGACTAAAGCTGTTCATCATCTATTAAAAAAAGGTACACGATCATGGCCCTCGACCACAGCTAAATAATGTAGACATACCCTACAGAATATATGCATCCATACAGTCAAAAATTTATTAAGGGCCCATTATTTGCAGAACACGTTAACACAAACTAAATGGCAAAACGAGTAAGATGGGTCTCAAAAGCTACCAAGGGAAAAAGATACTCCCAAAAATAATTAGATCACTATAGATTCTGAAATGGTACTAACAGAAATATACAAAAAAATTTGGGAGAGAAGATTGAGAGAAAAACCACTTGTGTAAGTGGATAGTGGTAAAATGGTAATAATATACAGAACAAAAAGACAGAACACAATCTGTCTGTCAATCAATCTGAGTAAATCTCAGAGAGGAAAGTTCAGATTTGTCCCTGGACCAGATGTGTAACTAAAGGAAAAGGTGGAAGGAAGTAAAAGGAGTTACATAGGAAAAAGATAAGAGCTAACAAAGAGGCAGGTTTTTTAATTTGCACTTCTATAGTCCTTTAAGCAGTGGTAATATAAGCAGAGGTTTGAAATATGTTGGTAAACATACACAAGCTAATTTCTTCCAAGAAAGTCATATTAATTGATCTTTGTCTACTAAGCAAACTCTATGAACCTGAAAGTCTTAATCAAGTCTTTTTAACTTTCCCTGACCTTAATCAGGTGCCTACCTCTATAGCTAGTCATTCTTTGAACCTACTATAAGCATTTATCGCGTCCTATTTATGACACTTATTTCTGTTTCTCCCATTAGGACACAAGCTCCTTTAAGACAAAGATAATATATAATTTTATGATAGCATCTATAATAGGTACTATCAGTAGTAGATACTCAGGAAATACCAAATGAATGAATGACCAGAACCATTCTAAGTGTGGCAGTACAGACTAAGCAGAAGAGAAATTAAATACAGTAAAACCAACTAGGAAATTGCTGTAAAATTCCAGGTAAGAATTAACAAGGAGCTGACTGCAGTCAACAAGAAAAGTGATTCAAAGACTTATGAATGATTACAACAAAGAAGTAGAAGATAACTGCAAGATTCAAAGCCTTTGTTCCTGGAAATTCACTTATTTAACGTGTACTGAGAATTTACCTGGTGCGATATACCATGTTAAGTAGTAGGAATGCAATGATGAGCAAATACACAAGATTTCTGTCCTCACTGTAATGAATATGGGAGAAAACCAGAGAGAGATCAAGTCTAGGGGGAAATGAAGTCTGGTCTAGAAGAGACCTGTAAATTATAGGTCTAAAATATCCAACAAAATTCAAGACCAGAAAATATTTTAGGACCAGTATTGCTCATATCTGGAGGCCTTATAAAACCGACAAAGAAAATGTGGAGGGTGAGCTGAGGTATCAAGACTAAACCTTGAGGAAATACCCATATTGACAGAGGTGTCAGACGGGGTTGGCGGGGGACTCAGAAAAGAAAACAGGAAATTCAAGAAAGGCAGAAATATGAGGATACTTGTTATAAAAATCTAGACAAAACAGTCTGAACATGGAGGGGTAATATATAGTGATAATTACTTCAATAAAAACTACAAAATGAAACCTCAGCAAATACTCCCTTGAACTTGGTAGGATGATGTTTGAGAAAAAATTTTCCAGGGAATTATGGAAATGAACACCAAATTATCAGTTGAGAAAAAGAAGGTGGAAAGGAAAAAAAGGAAGCAAAAAAGGAGCAATGCAGAGTGAAGAAAGAAAGGGTATAGGAAAGAAACAGGATCTTCGTTATCACATGTCAATGGAAAAAAGGTTATCGATATACAGCTGCTCCTTAAACAGAAAGTCAAAGTGGTTTGACATAATTCTTTTCATCTTTAGGGAATGCCAACTTATTCATCCTATGGACAGGGCAGATAAACCAAAAATGAAAAATAACTACACTTAAAAGTAATTTATATAAAGCTGACCCTCATTAGTTATCTCCTTTTCTCTACATTAGTATCCTCTAATGTCTGATTTTAATAGTATATTAAAATCTATCTAATATCTAGACTATACGACAATGTGCTGATTTATCTATTTCTTCATTTAAAAACTACAAACTTTATATTTACCAACAATTTATAGTAAAACTATGATAACCAAGAATTCCCCTACTTTTAAAGGATTATTTGAAACACTTTCAGAAGACAATTAAGTTCAAAAATTATATGAATACTGTTATATTTACATTTTTGTGTCAAGTATCAACAATTAAGTAAAGCAGAAGAAAATATTCTAATACTAAAGGGCTCTGAAAAGCTCAAATAAAATGGTCATAATTAAAGGCAACATGAGTACAGTCCTAGGGGGAAAAAAAATCAATAAAATTCATCATTCTTAACTCTTGACATTTTCACAGATGTAAAAAAAATGTTCACGGATGAAACTAGAGTTCAGTAAAAATATGTGAAATCTTTTGGTGGATGGAAAAGAAAAATAAAGCACTGTGTTAAAGAGCAAAGGCCTAAGCACGAATAACAACATCAATCCTAATTTTTAGTTGATCTAAAGACCAGCATCTGCCGTTTCCATGATTTTTCTTAAATATACACAATGTGACATTAACTTCACACAGAAAACAAATCAAACCACTACTAGAATCTCTATATGGCCCTGTTTATTAAAAGCTGCTTTTTTCCTCCTGGGATTATACTCCAGGTTTGAGGTGCAATTAGAAGGAAAACGTAAGATTTGTTACAATCTGCAGAAGGCAGTCTTCTCCACAACTGGTACCCCTTACAACCAGCAGATGGTGCCCTCCGTAAAGACAACCCTCTCTAGTATACAGTAATTAAACAATACAATAAATTAGCCTTACTCTTGTCAAGGGAAAACTAGAAATCTAATGGGAGTTTTTCCTATGAGAAAAAAGACAAAATAAGTTATGCTATTCTCTCTTAATTATATAACCTAAGGTCACATTTACATATTTCCTAACTATTTAAACAAAAATCTGCTTTTTCCACAATGTTACCACTAAGCCACCATTCAACTTGAAGTAATCTTTATTAATTGAAACTAAGTGCTTTTAATAATTATGCTTTATGTATTCTGGTAAAACAGTAATTTTTAAAACTATAGGATGTCTTTTTAAAAAGCAGATCCTTTCTTTGTGTTCAAATTTTTGCTAATGTTTATTTATGAAAGTGCAAACACAGTCATTGTCTTGCCTGCATCCTTTTTAAGGATCATCAATGTTATAAAAGCAAGTGCAAGTTTAAATGGCTCAAAGAGAAAAAGATCCCCAGTTCTTGGAATATTTCAACTTGCATCGGTTTCTAACTAACAGCACAGGAAGTTCTATTAAATCTCCTTAAAGATATAATTTTAAATTAGTAGGGATAAAATCTCTCATGTCTTGAATGATTAGCATTTCTCTAGACAACAGCTCAGTGTCCCACTGCATGGGAGGAAAAAAATTACGTAATTTTCTACTCACATCAAATCTTGAGCACACATTCTTGCAAACTCGCCTCTTCGAGTAGACTGTCTCAACTTCACATAGAAAACAGAAGCTCTGTCAAACAGAACTTTGCTCATCATCAAATCTACTTGCTGGGATACATACGTATCCATATCCATTTTCTCCTTCATTCCTCCTACCAGAAAGGAAGTAGCCTTCTTCATATTAAAAACTAGATACAGAATATCCTATCCTCTGCCAGGTTTCTGAGATGTCACCTCATTAGTTACCTCCTTTTCTCTGCATTAGTATTCTCTGTGTCTAACAGATCTTTCCTCTCCACTTTCAAATACACTCTGTTCTCAGATGGTAGAAAGGCATTCAATCAGGAAAGGAAAGAAACCACAACACACCTTCTTAGACTACAAATAACTCCTCCAGCTATTGTCTTCTCTCTCAAATTAGTTTCACAGCCAAGCATCTCAAGTAAGCTTTATTTTCTACCTTCAATTCCCATTCACTTTTTACCCTAATCCAATCTGGCTTCCAAACAGGTCCCCATCCTCACACTCCACCTTATCTTTTGCTGTGATCATTATGGCAGACTGCAAAAAACAGCAATAAATTTTTCCATTCTTTGTAAACTTTCTTGCTCCTCCCAGAAGTGTTTGCCCAGCTGTTGAACCAAGGTGGTCTCATGCCTTCCTCTGGCCAATGAGACACTGACAAACTTAGTAAGAATGCTCTGGGTTTGCTGACATACTCTCTGAGAAGTCTGCCTTGGAAATGTGTAAGCCCACGCTAAGCAGCTGGAAAATTAAAAAAGGTTTCAGTTATCCTATCCATAGTCATCACGAACAAGACAGCCTCAGCCAAACCACCAGGTGACTACAGATGCATGCATACCTGTAGATACACAAGTGATCCCAGCTGACATTAGCTAAGCCTGACCCAGATCAGTTGAACCACCCGGATAACTCAAACCCCCCCCCCCCAATACGGTGAACCCAAGTTGCCAACCTACAGAAATTGAGAATGGTGATTTTAAGCCATTAAGTCTAAGGGTGATTTGTTATGCAATAAAAGCTAATGAGAAGTAATCACTGAGCTCTCTGTTGTGGAAGCAATGAACACTTTTCTAATCCTTCTTTAATTGACCTCAGCAGTATGACAGTTAACCTCCACCTACTCCTTGAAACACTACTTTCCTATAGTTTCTACTGTACTACCTTTTCCTGATATTTCTCCTACTTTACTACACATTCCTATATCCTTTTGTCTGTTTACTTCTCCTCTACCCAACCTCTACATATAAGTAATTCACAGCTCAATTCTGTCCCTCTTACTCTCTTTTTACTTTGCATGTTTTTCTACCACAGCTTTTGCTCCAGGCTTTCTTTTAAAGACTTTAAAATAAAAAAAATCTTATTAATCTCATTTTTTGAACTGCAGTCCACATATTATACATGTACAATAGTCCATTTAAAATTTCTACTTGAGTATCCTCAAAGACATCATGAACTTAGGATACTCAAAACTAAACACCAAACTTTCTCCCAACTAAACCCCTTCTAAATAAATCCTTATTCCTTACTCCTCTCAGTATGCACTCATTTCTTCCTCAGAAAAAAAATGGGAAGTGATCCTTGATAATTCTCTTTTAAAAATTTAAAATCAATCAAATCCTATAAATGTGACCTGAAAAACATCAATGAGTGCTCACTTTGGCAGCATATATACTAAAATTGGAAAGATACAGAGAAGATTAGCACGGTATGGCCCCTGCTCAAGGATGACATGCAAAATCGTGAAGCGTTCCATATTAAAAAAAAAAAAAAATTCAATGAAATCCACCCTATTTGGCCACCAAAACACCACTACCTAATCCTATACCATATCCAATTCATTCTTCACAGAGCAGCCAAAATCATCTTAGTATCTTCATAAACAGCTTCCCACAACTCTTAGCTTAAGTTCCAAACACACATACTACTAATCTGACCACTTGCTCATTATACTCCAATCACATCCCTATTTCTTTAAAGACACCAAACCAAGATCCTTCTCAGTGTACCCTTATTCCTTCTGCTTCAAACAATTTTTCTCTTCAATAGCCCTCATGCTTAATAACAATTTTTCAAGTTTCATCTGTTGATCAGAGAAGCCATCCCAAATGCTGATACCACCCTCATACTTTTCCTCAAAGAACTGATCCTAAATGGAAATATTAATTTTCTAATAAGAAATTCTTCTCATTTGTAGACAATATAAAAAAAGAAGAAAATTAAAATAAATCCTCTAATGTATTTTCTCTTCTCAACTGTAAACTAAATGAGAATAGGGATCCTATTTTGCTCACTGCTGTATTCCATAACAGCATTAGCACAAAGCTATAAAAAAGCAAGAGCTTGGTAAATATTCTTCATGAGATGACTATTATAATTATGCCCATTTTATAAATGAGGAAACTAAGGCTCAAAAACACTAAACTATGCTGAAGTTATCCAGCAACTAAACTGGAATTGACCCTTATCTGATTCCCAAAGCCTATATCATGTCCTTAAGCTAATGATTCCCAATCTTTGGAGAACACAAGTTCTCTACTAATTAGACCCAAACACCTACATTTGAAAAAAGCCCCATGAAAATTTTATGTACAAAGTTGAGTAACATTAACTTAATCATATAATATATTGCCAACTCTGCCCACTATCCCTATAAGCATTTATAATAGCTTAAGCTATATAAGCATAGTAGCTGTATAAAAATAATTTTGACAAATAGATCATGGTCTTCATTGCTCTTTCATGAACATATTTACCTTCACAATTTTATAAGATAAAAGCAGGAACTACCTTTATTTTACACATAAAGAAAATGAAGCTCAGTGAGCTTACAAACTTGCAAGCAGTCACTGATGTAGCAAGTGGCAGAGCCAGAACAAGAGGCCAGTTTTCAGGTCTCCATGTCAGGCTCTTTAAAGGATCATGAATTAGAAATTAAGAATCAGAACACTGCAAAAATCACAGCAACCTGAACAGAAAATTAAAATGTTAGATCATTTAGAGTAGGAGTGTCCAAATTATTGGCTTCTCTGGGCCAACTGGAAGAAGAGTTGTCTTGGGCCACACATTAAATACACAAACTCTAACCAAAGCTAATGAGCCTAAAAAAAAAATAAATAAAAGGTCCATGCATAATTTTCATGATATCCACCACCACAGATAAGCAAAAAAGTCCTCATATAATAATCCTAATTATGCAGCGGCCCTTTTAAAAATCATCTAGAAGGTCTCATGTTTCTAATCACTAATACAGAAAATGTACATATCTAAGTAATATATCTCTTTTTCTATTTTTATTAAGTAAAAGTGAGCAACATAAAACTAGTTGGATAATTAAGATTAGATTGTATTTGAGAAACTAATGCATCGTTATCTGCAATTCTTAGTGAGTTCTCAAGGTGCTTATCAGATATTTTGGTTCTAATTTTACCCATAATGTATTTTATTCTTGAAAGTAGTTGTTCATAAATGTAGGTGCTGCCAAAAAGCCATGAGATGAATAATGTGAAGTGAGGAATATATGTCTCTGGAAAGACAGGACCTATAAAAGACTAGTACAGAAGAGACATGATCAAGTTTTTCTTTAAGTCGAATGTCAGACTGCAACTCTATTCCATTTGAAAATTGGCAGATAATACATTTATGTGGACTGCAAATGGAGTCGTAAATGCACCAAAATACTAATTTTCTCAAAAATCGTAAAATCTGTTTTCAAATTCTTGTATCAAATTGAAAAGAAAGGCTGCATATTTTTTCACTGCTCACAGGACTGTTTCAGCCAACATGCTGAATGAAATGCATCCAATTATTTACCTTAATTTGACCTTGTTATAATTTCAGTTTCATATGGAATGCTGTTACGGGTTGAAATGTTGATATTGATAAGTTGGCTTTCATCTTGAATACAAACATTTGACTTACTTAAATGAACAGTTATGTCCACTACAAATAAAGATCTGGCACAAATTCAGTTTTATACCATAATGACTTGATAACACACTGCACATCATAAATACTATTCACCATTTGGCATCGACTTAGCCATCTTACTTTCAAAAAGTAAATGATGTTTGGGAGGCCAAAGTGGGTGGATCACCTTACTTCAGGAGTTTGAAACCAGCCTTAGCAAAAGCAAGACCCCATGTCCACTAAAAAGAAAAAGAAAAACTATCCAGGAATTGTGACGGGCACATGTATTTGCAGTTACTCAAGAGGCTGAGGAAAGAGGATAGCTTGAACCCAAGAGTTTGAGGTTGCTACCAGCTATGATGCCATGACATTCTACTCAGGGCAACAGAAAAATTTTTTAAAAAGTAAATGATGTGGCCACAATCAGCATCAACACTTTGAAGGAATTCCCAGAATTGGCAATGATTTAATCCCTTGGCCCTTATGAAATTCAGTCTTGATGATCTGCATAATGTCATCTGTTTTTAAAGTTTTTGCACATAGGCTCGGCGCCTGTAGCTCAACGGGCTAAGGCGCCAGCCACGTAAACCTGAGCTGGTGGGTTCGAATCCAGCCCAGGCCGCCAAACAACAATGATGGCTGCAACCAAAAAATGGTCGGGCGTTCTGGTGGGTGCCTGTATTTCCAGCTACTTGGGAGGCAGAGGCAGGAGACTCGCTTAAGCCCAGGAATTGGAGGTTACTGTGAGCTATGATGCCACAGCACTCTATCCAGGGTGATAGCTTGAGGCTCTGTCTCCAAAAAAAAAAAAGGTTTTGCACATAAATTTTCTTGATGTACTACGCAATGATACTTCATCAAATGCAAGTTTGGGGTGGCAAATACATCATCATCGTCTATTAATTCTGCCGGTCCCTCTCTTATCTACCTTTGGCCCCATCAGCAACTATACCAGGTATGCTGACAATGGACAAAGAAAATCCCTTTAATGTGTTTTTTAGTGCTTCATATAAATCCCTTGATTTACTTGTGTCTTTTTTTTTTCTTTTTGAGACAGAGCCTCAAGCTGTCACCCTGGATAGGGTGCTACGGCATCATAGCTCACAGCAACCTCCAATTCCTGGGCTCAAGCGAGTCTCTTGCCTCTACCTCCCAAGTAGCTGGGACCACAGGCGCCCGCCACAATGCCCGGCCATTTTTTGGTTGCAGCCGTCATTGTTGTTTGCGGGCCAGCCTGTACATGGCTGGCGCCTTAGCCCGCTGAGCCACAGGCACCGAGACGATTTACTTGTGTCTTTTAATGGCATTGAAGAAGCCATTTCTTCAGTGACATTATACTTGTCATCAACACCTCTAATAAAATTGCCTAGTTGAGCTATATTTTTAACATCAGTGCTGTCATCCATCACCAAAACATAAAACTTAAAATAAGCAACTTTACTTTCTAAACTTCTTTCAATAGATTTTCCAATTTCTTCAATTCATCTATGAATCGTCTGGTAAGACACACTGATTTTAGAAATATGTCCCTTTTTTCAGGGCAAATTGTATCTGCCATGCTTAATAAATTCACCATAATTAAGGTTCTGATTTTTTTGCTATTAAATATGATAACACATAACTAGCTTTTATAATGGAATCCCTCTGAGTTGTAACTTTTCTACAAATTTTTTGTTGAGAAGACAGACTTTTTTCTGGGTCCACTATTCTGTGTTTAGGACATAATCCTTCATACTCAATGAATTTGGCAAGATGTGTTTACATATAATGCCTTTTCAAATCGTTGTCTTCGACTTGCACAAATTCCCTACAAATTAAACAGAGTGCCTTACTTCTTGCCCCAACAAAAAAGTAGTCATCTGTCTATTTTTCATTGAACAATCTTCCTTCATCCATAATTTTTCTTTTGGGGGTTTTTCCTTTGAGACATTGTAGAAGCCATTCTGTGATGAAAAAAATAACAACAGGTAAGGGACTGTGTTTACTTTTATTATGAAAATTGACAAGAAAGTAGAAAGCAAGGTTTGAGCCCTTCTACATACTGGCTGCCAACACAGGGCAAGACGGAGGGCCAAATTATGAAGTGCTGCAGGTGATGTGTAAAGGCACTGCCAAAGAAGTACTCTTAATCAAGTAAGAATAAAAGTCATATAAATCTCCTGTTATCTGACTTCCAAATAACAATAAACACCTAATGTTGCAGTGGTAGTTTGAAATATTATTAATAGCTGTTGCCTAGCCAAGTCACCATGAGTATGTGTAACATCTGATGGCGTTAATTTCAAGGCGTTTATAACACATGGGGAGCCACAAACAATCATAAAACTGAAGACGCACATGTATACAAATAACAAGAGCATATATATATATTTATTTTATGTGACACTGCAACAAAAAGTTGTCATCTACAAAGTTAATACTAGAGAAATGCAAACTCAAGTTCCACACACACACAAAAAAAAAATTCACTAAAAACCCCACAATGTTAAGTTTATGATTTTGTGTTGGGCAGCATTCATACACATGCTAGGCCACATGCAGCCCACAAGTTGTAGGATGAACACACCTGATTTAGAGACTCAAGACACAAAGATCTTTTAGTATAATAAGACTAATCAGATGACTTTAATTAAAAAGACAGTAGCAAGTATTGGTGAAGTTGTAGAGAAACTGAACTGGAATCCACGTACATTACTAGTGGGAATATAAAATGCTGCAACCATTTTTGTAAAAGTTTGACAGTGTCTTAAAAAAATTAAACATAAATTTACCATTAGGACCCAGCAATTCCACTGCTAGGTGTCTACCTAAGAGAAATGAAAACATATGACTACACAAAGATTCTTAATGGAGTGTTGTTTGTCGCAGTATTATTCGTAATAACCTGAAAGTATAAATAATCCAAATGTATATTAACTCGTGAATTGAAAAACAAAATGTGGCATATCTATACAATGGAATACTAATTGGTAATAAGAAGGAACAAAGTACTGAAAAAAGAATGACGTGTATGTGCGTCTACATGCTCACACACCAGTGAAAGTGATTTTTCTAAAAGACTAGACTGGTTAAACTAAGGCTTTAAGTCTCTAACAGAAGTTTTACCTTTATCACATAGGGCAACTGTCATCTTTTTTTCTTTGTTTTCTAAGGAATATGAAGAACAATCATATTTATCCTTTAGAAAGAAAATTTCCAAAGGCAAGGAAAGATACCATCTAGAACACAAGAAGACCACAGGAATATATGAGGGGCTACAGGAGCTCACAGTAATATAAGAAGTTCTGAACAACCAGCAAAGAACATAAAAACATTTAAAGAGAGTGTATAACAGAAAATAGGAGAGAAGTATGCTTTAGTGAGAGAAATTAGTTAAGACAGGCTAACTAGGCTAACTTTCCCCATGAATGGAGAATAAACCCTGGCTCTTTCTCAGACCATGACAGGTATGGTCATTTATTCCCTCAGGTTCCCTGTTAGTTTCTCTAACCCTTCCCTCACCTAGAGAATCCAGAATAAAAACTGTTTACAAAGAGCTGTTGTGGTCAGTAATAGGGAGCACAGTGTAACTTACAGACAATGCCAACTGAGAGATCTATACTTTTTTTTTTTTTTTTTTTTGCAGTTTTTGGCTGGGGGTCGGTTTTGAACCCGCCACGTCCGGCACATGAGGCCAGCACCCTACTCCTTTGAGCCACAGGCACCACCCTTATACTTTGTTTTTTTTTTTTTTACACTTTTATTTCAAAATACAATAGGCCTTGTACATACTATATCGTATCTCTTTAAGATGACCATAAAATGGGCAAAATGTACCGTCTATACTGACACTTAAAGACCCGATGTACCACACTGTATGAAATTAGAGTACAACTGTTAATTAAAAGTAGTACAGCATCCATAATGACAAACATTAAATTAATGTATCTGCTTTCAAAGCTATGTACTTTATACAGGGTGGCCATAAAGTTTGTGTCTAATTTTAAATTCCAAACAATAAATAAACTGGAGAGGAGGGGTTGAAAAGTCTGTGAAGTCCACCAAAAATTTTAAAATGATAAAATTCTCAATAAATTTACCTATAATGGGAAAGACATATGAAAATTATTATCTTATCTAAATATTTTATGTATTCTTGAAGATACTAATTTTTAGGTGATGCACAAGTTATAATCTTAGTCTCATTGATCAATATTACCTTTTTAGTTATTCTTAACTGAATTATATACAATAAATCTATATACAAACAAGACTGTTTTCGTTTATTTTGCCTACTTAGTGATGTTTTGCAACTGTATCACCCTGGCTGGGAAACTGTTCGTTTCATAGAAGCATTAACAAAGATTTTTCTGTAGTATCTACAACTTTTGTTCTGTGGCAGTGCTGCCCAAACATGGAAGCCTGTTGTTTTTTAAAACAGCAGCATTAAGATACGGTTCACCTTATCAAATAATTCATCCTTTAAAGTGTATAATCTAACAGTTTTGCATATAATACATTGTTTATTTTATTATGTAAAATATATAACACAAAATTTGCCATTTGTCCATTTTTAAGTATATAATTCAGTAACATTAATCATATTCCATGATACTGTATAACTCACCACTATTTCCAAAACGTTTTCATCACCCCAAACAGAGAAACTAGCAACTATTAAGCAATAACTCCCCATTCCTTTTTCTCTCCAGCTCCTAGTAAGCTCTAATCTACTTACAGTCTCTATGAATTTATCTATCCCTAAGTGCCTCTCACAGAAGAGGAATCAAGAGATTTCTCTTTTTATGTCTAGCTAATTTCTCTTAGCACAGTGTTTAAGGTTCATCCATATTGTACCATGTATCAGAAGTTTATTCCTTTTAATGAGGAAGGAATATCAGTGTATATATACACCATATTTTATGTACCCATTCACCTGCTGATGAACACTTACATTGTTTTCACTCTTGGCTACTGTGAATAATGCCACAATGAACACTGGTGTACAAATACCTGTTCAAGTCCCTGTTCGCTTTTTATTATATACACTAGTAGTGGAATTACTAAATTTTACAGTAATTTCATGTTTACCATTTTGAAGAAACTTTTCCACAGCATCAGCTGACCACACTAGCAAATGAGAGTTCTAATTTTTCTACATCCCTGTTAATGGTTGTTTTATTTCAGGTTTTTGCCACCATAGCTATCCTGGTAGGTGTGAAATGTAATAGCACTGTGGTTTTTCATTTCCATTTTCCTAATGATTAATGGTGGTGAGCTTCTTATTGTGTGCTTTTAGGACATCTGCATTATCTTCTTTAGAGAAATGTCTATTGAAGCTTATTGCTCGTTTTTAATTTCTTTCTATTACTGAGCTGTAGCAGTTCTTTATATATTCAAACATTAAATCCTTATCAGATACATGATTATAAGTATGTCTCCCATTCTGTAGATTGTCTTTTCATTTCCTCAAAAAAAAGTTTTTAATTTTTATGAAGTTGAATTTATCTTTTTTCTTTCATTGTTTGTGCTGACATATCTAGAATCCACTGCTAAATTCAAGATCATAAAATCCTATTCCTGTATTTACTTTTAATAATGTATAATTTCAGTTCTTATATTAAATTTATGTCACTGATCCATTTTGAGTTAAATTATCTATTGGGTGAGGGAGGAGTCTAATTTCATTCTTTGGCAGTTGTTCCACTATTATCTATTAAAAACTATTATCTTCCTATTTATTTGGTTTTAATAAAGATATCCTAGTCTCTCCACTAGAAATTTTGATTCAGTAGGTTTGGGAAGAAGTTTTAGACTGCATTTTTAAAGACTGTCTTAGACAATTCCCATGGTCAAACAAGAGCACAACTTCAGGTATTTCATTCATATTCTAGAACAATCAAAGAACTTTTTTAAAAATCAAACTTGCTACAATACAAACCCATGCCATTTATTCTTTGAACAAATCTATGTATTGAGCAACTACTATATTACAGCACTGCTGACTAAGGAATACAACAATAAAGAAAGGCAAAGATTAAGACAGACAACAAATGTTTGAGGAAGGGAGGAGCACGGAGATATAAAATGCTAAGAAAAATAAAGGCTAAGTGGTGGAGGGAGATATTTTAAGATTACAAACACAGGAAAGAACTTTCTGATGACATGACATTTAAACAGAAACCTGAAGAGGAATTAAAGAATAAATCTCACAAATATCTGAGGGAAGAATATTCAAGACAGAGTGAGGATCAGGGAATACAGTTTTGAACTATCATCAAAGAAGATCTTTGGAAGAGATCTAACTCATCCCTTTCTCTAGACCAGGGCTACTCAACTTCAGCACTACAGCGATTTTCACACAAAACTCTGTATTGTGGGTATCTCTGTGCATTGCAGAATGTTTAGCAGCATCTCCAGCCTCTGCTCACTAGATATCAGTAGCACACAAACACCACCACCACGACCAGTTGTGAAAACCAAAAATGTCTCCAGATACTGCCCAGTGTCTAATCCCCTGCAGAACATAATCACCCCACATTCATAACTACTGCTATAGGTCAGTTCTTATACCAAAGTTCCATGTATTAGATTGCCTATGAATCACCCACCCACCTGAAAAAGTATATAAAGTTTGCATTTGTGTTCAAAATGTACGTTTTTTTCCAGGGAGAAGGTTCAGAGCTTATGATGCATTCTCTAGAGTCTAGAGAGTTCATTATCCAAAAAGAAAGTTAAGGAACATTGTTTTTAATATTTAAAATGCATTAAAGAACAACATCTAAAAACTCCGAACTTCAGCTTCATCTTGTCTTGACTCCCAAATATTAGCTTTCACTGAAGCATACTTTGATACCTTCTTTTTTTTTTTTTTTCCTCTTTAGCTATCTGCAAGAAACTCATCCAAAGTCTATAAAACTAATCACTGGATTTATTCAAAGATGTTTTGGGGAAACCATCAACTCTCCTTTTATCATCATCCCTATTTAATAAATATAGCAACTGAGGTCAAGAAAAAAATCCTGCTTTGCTCAGTGAAAGCTCCTGAACAGCAGAATTACAACTACATCCCATCTGCTTAAATGGTTATAGGACTAGAAATGGCCACACAACTTATGGGTAAAATATAGAATTACACAAACTCAATGAATGACTAAACTGTCTACAAAAAGCATAAGATAAATAAGGAAAATAGAAATATCAACCAATATATCAAAAAATAAGATTATCACTGTCTGAGAGTTACTGAGGGAAAATTAAGCTTTCTCTGACACCTAAGTCCTCCCTAGTGGGTCAGTGTATGTAAGAGATCCCAGCAACATATACAGAATAAACATAAAAGTAGTTTTAGTTACTATTTTTTATCCCTCAATGCAAGCGCAGGTATAATTCAAACTAGTTAAAAGTAAGATTCAGTAGAAACAATTGTACAGGAATGGGGAGCAACACAAGGCATCCAAAAGCCAGTGATTATGTCTGGCTTGATCTGGAAGAAAAATTTAGCTGAGTAGAGCAATGAATCCTCAAAACTTATTTTAATCATGGAACGTACTGGTTTAACCAAAATCTCATCAGAATGTGGAAGATAATGGATGTTAAAAGCTGCTATGGCTGAAATGAGAGATAAGTTCAGCCCCTGCTACTCTTATCAAGAAGGTCCCAGAGAACAATGTGAAAATCAGTGATCTGTCAGTTATTATTGGAAATGTAAATTATTATATCCTTTCTGAAAAGAAATGTGCATAATATCTATTAAATTTCAATGACCTGTTCCCTTCAACTCAGCCATCTTTCTCTTCTAGTTCTCCCACAAGAATAAAAATGTCAACATAAATATATAAAAATCTAACATCAATGAGGGATAGCAACGTGAAATGTGATAAATCTTTATCATGGAATATTACACAATCATTAAAAAAAAAAATGGTGGGGCTGCGCCCATAGCTCAATAGGTAGAATGCCAGCCACAAACACCAAGGCCAGTGGGTTCGAACCCAGCCCAGGCCAGCTAAAACAACAATGACAACTAAAACAAAAAATAGCTTGGGGTTATGGCAGGCGCCTGTAGTCCCAGCTACTTGGGAGGCTGAGGCAAAAGAATCGCTTAAGCCCAAGAATTAGAGGTTGCTGTGAGCTGTGAGCTGTCATGCCATGGCACTTTACCGCGGGCAACATAGTGAGACTAGTGACACTCTTGTCTTCACAAAAAAAAAACAAAGAACAAATTGTATCAGCATCAGCCAATCTATCCTAATATACTAATAGTAAGAAAAGCATTATGCTCAAGTGTGTTAGCATGTATGGGTAAATGACTTTCTTCTGTAAAATAAGTCCCCCAAAGCACACATGGGGCAATAAAAAAAAAAAAAAAAGGAAAAATATGTACAGAATTAAATTAATGGGAAATACAAAATTATTTGTATTATAAATATGTGAAAATGAACATGATTTGAATTTGGGATAGAAGACGGGATAATCCTCTTACATTAAATATTACTTCAGACATTTGTAATAAAATACTTTTAAAAAGCAATCTTGAAAGAAAATAGCTAATAATCTATAGGTATTGTGGATTGCCTATCCTTCATGATTTTTCTTGATCAACACTTTTTTCTTAAAACTGAACTTTAAATGAAGAATGGGCAACAGATACACTTATTCTAGGTATACTCTATATACCTAGCCCATACTCTGCACATATTCTGAAATGTCAAAAAAGGCTCTGCCTTTAATAAGAACTCAGTTACACAATATCAGCCTCTCTCCTCCCTTCCTTCTACCCCTTTTCCTTCCCCTCCCTTCTTCCTTCCTCATTCCACTGTAAGATCCTAAAAAGGATAGCAGAAATCAGCAAGATGACCCAACTCTCATCTCCATCCTCATCCCACTTTAAGTCTCTTCCAGGTCTAAAACTCTACAATTCTAATATCTTACTGTATCTCGTACTTGCAGTTATCAGCTATTCTTAATATTTACCTCTCCAGCAACTTCAGTTACATGTGATCTGTTCCTCACAGATCCATTAACACAATTACTCATTATTGCAATTATTAATTAGCAAATTAATTTTTGATCTCTTTTTCTACATTTTCCCAGAAAAACAAACCGGCAATGGAAACAACTTCAATATAGAAAAGGGTTTTGCTATAAAGAAGATCTTTTTTTCAATCCCCTGGTGAATATAAAAAAATAAACAAACAAACAAACAAAAAAACCTTTCTTCCCCTGAAAGAATAAAACCCACAGAAAATGAACTATAATTTTTAAGCATACCAATGAGAAATGAACTTTAAAATACAGGCAGGCCCCAAGTTAAGAACAAATAGGTTCTGTAGCCTTGTTCTTAATTTTAATTTGTACATAAGTTAGAACAAGTACATTTACCCATTTCTTGTAATAACTTCCATTTGTGTTGAGTCAAACATCAGAGCAATGTTTGTAACTCAGGGACTGCCTGTACAGATTGCCTTTGTGACATGAAATCAGCTCAATAGAACAGTTCTGTAAATTGGCTCCATTTTCTCTTCTTCTTCTTTTTTTTTTTTCTTTAGAGACAGAGTCTCACTTTATCGCCCTCGGTAGAGTGCCATGGCTTCACAGCTCACAGCAACCTCCAACTCCTGGGCTTACGTGATTCTCTTGTCTACCTGGGACTACAGGCGCCTGCCATAACGCCCAGCTATTTTTTTGTTGCAGTTCGGCCAGGGCCAGGTTTGAACCCATCACCCCCGGTATATGGGGCCGGCACCCTACTCACTGAGCCACAAGAGATGGGATCTCACTAAATTACCCAGGTTGGCCTCAAACTCTAGCTTCAGGAGATCTTCTACCTCAGCCTGTCAAGGAGCTGGGATTACCAGCCCAAACCACCTTTCCCAGACATTTTCTCTTCTGTAAAATGTAGACAGTATCGGTTTAGTTAATCACTGCATAGACTGAAAAGCACTATACCTGTGGTTTCCACACTGCACTAAGACACTTCCAATCTTCCAAATACAATAGCAAATTCATGGGCATTGGAAAATATTTAAAATTCTCAAGAAAGCACAGCTCTTCAGGAGGCCTGTCAGGTGTCAGTTAACTACTTGCTCAAGGTAGTTACATTTGAACATGAGATCATAATTCTACTTCCTTTTCAAGAAAGCATTCCAGAATCTGGGATTTAGGGCAGTTTTGATAAAAACCAAGATACTTGGAAATCCATGCGACAAAAGAAATAAGGAAAGCAGCATCCAATCAGTGTCAAACACTCGAGAAGTTCACATGCCCCAAAGGCACACACATCCCATCAGTAAGTAACTATCATTACTTAAGAATAAAAAGGAAGTTTTTTATTTGAATGTACGTGCAATTATTAAGCTATTTGTGCCTATTATAAAATGGAAATATGATATATTATTTTTTGGCTCCATGAAAAAATGATAAGAACACTAAGGGCACCATAAATAGAGAACATTCGGGAACCTATCACTACTTAAGTTGCCCTGTTGTACAAATACCTTTACTCTTTCTTCACTGGAGATAGGATAAAGAAAATTAAAAACTGCAAAGCCTGAAAATGAGCCAAAACCGAGTAGGATGGTGACAGGATGCTCATCATCACATTTTGTTCTAGAAAAGTAGGAGGCAAAACTAAAGACTACAATAATTACAGAAGGAAAAAACACTCAAATGTTGCCTGTATTATGTTGGCTTATTAAAGAGAAAGGGTAATTTGACCTTAAAGCCTTGGTTATCTAACAGAGGTTTTTTTCAAATTCTTTAGCAGCTAACCTCTCTTTTTAAACAAAATTTCCCACCAAATTCTGAGTGACAAAATGTATTTTAAAATGTGAAGGTCTCTGTAGGAGAGGAGCCTAGCACCACAGTCTAGCCTACCTGCTCCACACCTGTAACTGCATTCACTAGGACTTGTAGCATTTCTATGACACTGAGTTTGCTGAAGGGAGAGGGTCAAGAGTATCCCAGACCTTCAATTAGAGCAGATCAGTTTTATAGATCTCATTTGAACACTGTTCTAAGGAACAACTCATTGCCTAAAGCAAAGACAATGTCTTTGAAATTGTTAAGTGTTTTACTTCAACCCAAATACTGAAATACTCTGGGGGAAGTCTCATTAAAAGATGTCCTTCATATGTGTAATTCATTCTGAGATTTTCTACTTAAACTGAAACCAAATTTACAAAACTCTGGCCTAAGAAATTATCTCAATGACTTCTCAAAATAACAGAAAATGAATAAAATAAAAGAAGTGAGGGGAAAAGGAGGGGAAAACAGATTTCTTATTTGGAAATAAAACCAACAAAATACTATATGATTTCCATCTCATGCAGTGAAACACAAAAATGGGGGTGGGATGGAGGAACAGAGGGAAGGAATGAATCAGCATTAGAGTTAACTGTAAAAAATAAAACTACCAAAACCTTATCTCTAGTTACGAACAAACTTTTCAGACTGAAAATAAGAGAACCCTCAAGATAAAAATGATAACTTGTTTTTTTAAGTCTTTCCAATAGAACTTCTGATTGTACTATGAATTATACAATAATGCCTATCCCTCTTCTTACCCAAACCCATTAAAATGGCCAAAGAAATACAAAACTAAAGAAAAAATAATAACGGTGTTAGAAATTAGTTTACTGAAAATGCTAAAAGTCAACACAAGAATACCAGAACTTCTAGGAGTCAGTAAACCACTCTCAACTCAGAAATATCCAGAAGGCTGGGCAGGGCAGCCCAGGAGCCAGAGGAACCTAAGTGAAGACAAGAGAACATCTTCCTAAGTGGGGGCCACCAGAATTTACAAACAATAACAGTCACCTCTCTCACAACGATTTCCTAATTTCCGTTTACACACCTCAGCTCAGAAAACACAGCAAAAATAGGATTTTAACAGTCTACCAGAAACAAAAGAATTAAAACAATAAAGAGTTTGCACTAGAGCTTTCTTGACTTAGTATAGACTACAAGATCAATCAAGATAGGGTTCTGTGACCCAAATGCTGTCCCACCCATCTGTCCTGCTCTTGGGAGACATGAGCCCTGCTGGTATGCTCCCAGCTCACATACCCTAAAAATAACTCTACTTTTAAAACCTGTTCCAGCTCATTTACCATACACCAGGGATAACCCATACAGAGAGGAAGAACTAGAGGTACCCATTCCCTGAGAGAGCCCATGTAGAGAAAATGATCCTAATTTGTACAACTGCTAAAGAAGCCCACTACCACTAACAAAAATTACTAATTAAAAATTCCACTTACACATATAACTACATAAGGATAAATCAAAAAGTTCATTGGGATACTCAGTCCATAAAAGGTGCACAAACTGAGAATCAAAGCAAATGGGCCAAAGAGAATAAAAACTTAAAGCAGAAAGACACAAAAGAATTTTTTTTTTTTATTTTTTAATGAGTGCTCTCAATGAAGTGAGGGACAATGTACATCAATAATAAGACTAGGAAAAGCTGCAATAGTAATATAAGAGAATTCTTGGGACTTGAAAGCATCAAAGTCCAAACTGAAATAGAGGCAGGATATGATAGAAGTAAATAAAATATCAACAAAAGCACCCTAAATATTAAACATCCATTTCCAGCAGGAGGCATGAAGGGCCCAACAGATCCAGGAGAAAATAGTAATCACGCTGCTGAGCTCAAAGAAACTAAGGAAAATCGATAAGAACTTTACCAAACTCATCATCTCTCCATTCCCACAAAAAGAGGTTGAATTGAAACTTGAACAGTAAGCAATATACACTTGAAGATGCACAAGAATAAATATCTGTATCAGCGCTACAAAAATGAAGCGGGCCCTAGAAAGTTCTTAGGTAGGTAAAAAATCCTAATTCTTAGCAAATGCAAACCCTCTGTGGCATTAAAAAAAAAAAAACAAGGGAGGCTCCTGTGGCTCATCAACCAGGGCGGGCCCCATATACCGAAGGTGGTGGGTTCAAACCCAGCCTGGGCCAAATTGCAAAACAGAAAAATGGCCAGACATTGTGACAGGCGCCTGTAGTCCCAGATACTCGGGAGGCTGAGGCAAGAGAATCACCTAAGCCCAGGAGTTGGAGGTTGCTGGGAGCTGTGTGACACCACAGCACTCTACTGAGGGCAAAGAAGTGAGACTCTATAAAAAAATTTAAAAAAAAAAACAAAACTCAAGTTTAGGCTCCCAAATTTTCCATATTTTAAACTCAACAAAATATGAGATCCTATCTAAGGATCACCACACACATAAGGAACCAATCACCAAGAGTAGGTCTCATGCCCCATTAAATTCAGATAGTAAAATTTCACTACCAAAATACAAAATATGGATGAAATGTTTAAAGAAATTTTAAATATAGAATCACAAAATAGTAGGCAACAAGAGGTTGCTGAAAATAACCAGAAACTTGGGACAAAAACATTTTATAAACTACTTTAATAAAAAGTAACCATTGGCTTGCTCCTGTGGCTCAAGCGGCTAAGGCACCAGCCATATACATGTGAGCTGGCAGGTTCGAATCCAGCCTAGCCCCGCCAAACAACAATGACGACTGCAAACAAAAAATATCCAGGCGTTGTGGCAGGCACCTGTAGTCCCAGCTACTTGGGAGGCAGAGGCAGAAGAATCACTTGAGCCCAGGAGTTGCAGGTTCCTGTGAGCTGTGATGTCATTGCACTCTACCCTTGGTCACAGCTTGAGGCTCTGTCTCAAAAAAAAAAAAAAAAGTAACCATTGATTTCAAACTCTCAATGGACATGTCAAACAGATTAAACATGGCTAAAGAATCATAAAAATTAGTAATTTGAAAAAACAGATCCAAGAGACAGATGATAAATTTAAATTAAGAGACACTGGAGAATCTAGAGAACTTTGAAATTTATTAAGAGAAAATTATTTTAAACTAAACATAGAAGCAAAAAATACACACACAATAACAAGTCTAATCTGGGGAATAAAAGGAAGAACTAAAATGTGGGCAACATCAACAAAGAAGTTGGAAGGTGTATGTTGATCAGATTAGCAGAGGGGTTTCTGTATTAATTTTTAAAAGGGCTAAGAAATTAAGTATGCAAGGTAAAATTTCAAGAGTAACAAGCAGAGGGGCTTCTGTGTCAATTTTTAAAAGAGCTAAGAAATTAAATATGCAAGGTAAAATTTTAAGAGCAACAATTTTTTTAAAGGAAGAAACTATAATTTCCCTAACAGAAAGAAAAAAGAAGTGGATCACAGAAAAATAAAAATAACTTAAAAAAAAAAAAAAAAAGTAAAGAAAGGTAGGGCAAACTGAAAACAGAAACTAACAAAAAAATCTTATCAGACTAAATTTTAAAACATGAAAGATTAAAAGACACAGAAAAGGCATCACAAAATTACTAAAAGATTCAAATCATAGGACAGTAATTTTAGTTTTTATTTATTTATTTTTTTGAGACAGAGTCTCATTTTGTCACCCTCAATAGAATGCTGCAGTGTCACAGCTCATAGCAACCTCCAATGTGCTTAAGAAATCTCTAGATTCTCCAGTGTCGATGCACTGCAAAATCCACTGCAAAATCTCTAGATTCTCCAGTGTCAATGTGCTTAAGCGATTCTGTTGCCTCAACCTCTCAAGTAGCTGGGACTACAGGCACCTGCCACAATTCCCAGCTATTTTTAGAGACGAGGTCTCACTCTTACTCAGGCTGGTCTCAAACCCATGAGCTCTGTGCAATCCACCCACCTCTGCCTCCCAGAGTGCCAGGATTACAGGTGCCAGCCACCACGTCCAGCCAGGACAGTTATTTTAATTTATGTGAACTATTAAATAACATGAAAATACAGCAAAAAATGATAACGAACACAACCACCAATACAGTACAAAAACTTTAAAACATTTTTTCCACTACTAATGGAGTATGTTAGAAAAACTAGTGAAAATATAGAAAATTTAAATAAGATAATTAACAACTTTGCTTTGTTGGTCATTTATAAAACTCTGCACCCATACACAATTTTCTTAAGCACACATAATTTTACAAAATCTGATGACAACTTGGTATATAATGCATATCTCAACAAATTCACAATACAAACCTCACCCACCACATATTCCTAAAACGTAGATAGTAAAAAACAAAGATATATTACTCAGTTATAACTGAGTTAATAAAGAAAATAATACAGACTAAACGGACAACGAGCTCAAAGATTAGTAAATGATCATTAAAAAAAAGGAGCCGAAATTAGTCAATGAAATAGAAGAATATATCTGAATAGGCAAAAACTAGCAAACCTCAGAGGCTGACAAAGAACAGACCAAAAAAGTAACATTAGGAATAAAAAAGGAGATGTAACTACAGAGATTAATAGGAATGTTTTTTAAAAAAAATGATAAAGAATACTTTAAACCAGAGACTGGCAAACTTTTTCTTAAAGGACCAGACAGCAGACGTTTCTGGCTTGGGGCTCATACTTTTTGCCTTAACTCTTCATTTCTGCATTTAAAAGCCAGTTAGACAATATGACTAGCTATGGTATATTCTAAATTTTATTCAAAAATTTATTTATGAAAGAGGCAGGTGATTCCTCCTTTATACCCACAAATCTCCTATCTCAGGTGATATAATATCCTAAAAAAACTAAGTAACAGAAACTTAACTCAAGATATCATCACATGAATAGACCAGTAATCCTTAAAAAAAAAAAAAATTCTGAGTACCTTAAAATCTTCCCCAAGGACAAATCAAGCCTGAGCTGTTCCAAATCTCCAAGGAACAAAATGGCTCCATCTTATACTATTTCCGAAAACAGAAATAAAAAGAATTATTTCCCTTCTTTTTCTATGAAACAATAATAACTTTGACCTGAAAACTCACAAATATACATTTAGCCAAATAACTCTAGCAATATTTTTTAAAGATAGCTATATCTTTAAACAAAACTTTACACAATACAAATTTTTTGTTTGTTGGTTTGTTTTGAGACAGAGACCCAACTCTGTTGCCCTGCACAAGAGTGCCCTAGCATCATAGCTCACAACAACTTTAAACGCCTGGGCTCAAACACTTCTCTTGTCTCAGACTCTCAGTGGCCTGGGTTCAAGCTATCCTCTTCTCTCAACCTCCCAAGCAGCTGGAGACTACAGGCGCCCACCACGATGCCCAGCTAACTTTTCTATTTTTAGTAGAGATAAGGTCTTATTCTTTCTTGCTCAGGCTGGTCTTGAACTCCTGAGCTCAAGCAATCCACCCACCTCAGTCTCCCAGAGTGCTAAGATTAAAAGTGTGAGCCATCGCTCTCAATAAACGTCATATTATATAATTTGTACTTTCCAATACAATAATGAAAACACAAATAACAGCTGAAATGTGGATGGTATAAGTGAGGAACTATATTTTTAATGTAACTTCATTTTAATTAATATAAATGGCCACATGTGGCTAGTGCTGCTATATCATGCCCAAGCTCTTAATGGGACATCTCAAGCAACTGGAGAAGGAAGAATATTCCAATCCCAAACCCAGCAGAAGAAAAGAAATAACCAAAATTAGAGCAGAATTAAATGAAATTGAAAACAAAAGAATTATAGAACAGATCAATAAATCAAA
>CAUYON010204493.1:0-15859 GCA_963573935.1 Arctocebus calabarensis | reverse complement strand
TCTTCTTTCATTCATCTTACAAACCTCGGATGTCTTTTCAGTTCCTACACACGTGGTGCTCCAAGGGAGCTTCACATTTTAATCTCGTTCATCACAATTTGTTCGCCCTTGGTCCTGTAGCTGCGCATCTCCCAGCTCTGTGATTATCAGTGACATCTCACATTCCGGGATTATTTTCCTAACTGTTCTCAGCAAATCTGTCAAGACTCAGTTGAATTTCCATCTTTTCCCGAAAGCCATGGATGTTTCTCCCCAAACTTTGGTTTGAAATAATCTTTCCGGTTTATAATCTGTGGAGTTAATAACAACTAAATCTTACATCATCTTAAA
This sequence comes from Arctocebus calabarensis, assembly GCA_963573935.1. NCBI lineage: Eukaryota > Metazoa > Chordata > Mammalia > Primates > Lorisidae > Arctocebus > Arctocebus calabarensis. The sequence continues at coordinate 15,529 of CAUYON010204493.1, read as the reverse complement.
GTCTTGCAAAAACTCTTAGCAACTGTTTACCTTTCCAGTCTATACACTTATCTTCTTTAATTATTGGGCTCACCTTGAAGACCTACTTATTGTTATGGGGTGGAATTGTGTTTTCAGAATTCATATGTTAGAGTCCTAACCCCAGTGCTTCACAATGTGACTGTTTTGGAAGATAGGGTCTTTTAAGAGGTGATTAAGTTAAAGAAAGGTCATTAGGTTGGGCCCTCTTCCAATGTGAGATATGTCTTTATAAGAAGAGGATATTGGGGTGTAGTTATGAACAAGGGAAGAACATGTGACTGGGAGGAGGCTGTGGAGGAGGCCAGGGAGGGAGGCCTAGGGAGACTTCTTTCTGACAAGTTCTGTTGACATCTTGATCTCAGACTAGTAGATCCTATAACTGTGAGAAAATAAATTTCTATTGCTTAAGTCAGAATAAAAATCAAATGCATTTTCTTTATTTCCATCTGCTCCACTTGGATGGTTCCCTACAGCTAGTACATACACAAACAATAAAATTTAATTTTCATTAAGTTGCTAAATTGCTGAATAGATTTCAACACCCATTTTAAAACCTAAAGCACACTTTTACCTTTATTATTTTTTAATCTTATAAACACTGCAAAAGACTCACCTAATTGGGTTTCTTTTAGAAAATATTTTTTTAAAAAATTCTAGCAATAACTTAATTTTTCCTAATTAATGATCCAGATGTTCATGAAAGCAAGTCTTTATGGAATCCATAAATAGAAAATGTCTCAGAAATGTTATTAATGGCTAAGTGAGCAGTCTTCTCAGGAGACCCTTAAATGACGAGCACCTGTCTCATCATTAACTTAACAGTTTCTCATTATGATGGATATCATCAAAATGATAATTGGTGGCATTCTTATCTTACCATTGAACAAGTGGAAATACTAAAGTAAGGAGTAATTGGCATTTACCTTGTCCTAAGGTATTGCTCTTAATGGAACAGAGACAGAGAATGTGCAGAGTAACATTTATTATCCCTGTTGTCAACAATGACTTTGTTAACTCAAAAAAAAAATTGCAAGTTATTAAGTTAATGCCTATGTTTATAGCTATAAAACCTAAAGGGGAAGGTAGAATGTATCTGAAAACACTAACCCAGTTTCCCAGGTGTACACAGATGAGGGGGTGGTTGTCAATCCCTGTCTCGCGTGATCATTTATGTGGTCGCCACAGGATGGCTTCTTGCTGAAATATGATAATGCATTTTTATCTCACTGTACCCTTTGTTAATTTAAATTGTGGGTCTTCTCATTGCTAACCCATGTTTACATGAGGATTGTGAAATTCCTCCTCGCGCACTTATATCGATTATCTTTTACAATGATGCATTCTTTTAGGTATTTATATTCATGATTGGATTTTCTAATGTTGTGTACTTTTCAACTATATTTGAATGAGTATTTGGAAAAAATAATTAAACCACTTTGGCAATTTCTCTAGTCTGTTCCTCACACTAGGATAACCTCTGATGATGAAAAAGGAAATTCCGAGACACAATTTTAAGGTAGTGAAGACTTGTTTTTCCCATTCTCGTGTCCCCAGGAGGAGTATCATTTCCACAATTTTAACTTCAGAACCCCAATGCTATCAGCCGTCACCTGGCTGTGAGCACCGTCCAGTACCCACTCACCGTCTGGTCCTCTTCCAGACATACTATGCCCCAGGTCTGCCTTGTTCAATGTGGAAGCCATTTGCCACTTGTGACCATTTACATTTAAATTAATTAAAATTAAATAACATTTTAAATACCTTTTCTCATTAACACTGGCTAACTGTATGTATTCCATAGCTATACATGGCAAGTGGTTTCACACTGGACAGCACAGATGGGGACATTTCCATCGTCACAGACGGTCCCACTGGAAAGCGCTGGTCTAGGACCACCTCTGACCTTCCCTCTTCAATCAAGACTCAGCAGGCCTCAATCTCAGCCTCTTGGCACCCTACTTCTGGGCTTTACATGTTATTTTATGGAAAACTAGTGCTTTTAAACTTAATAACATGAAAATTAAGTCATAATTCTTATTAACTAAGTTTTATTGTTGAAAATTACCTATAAGTGATACATAACTGTCAGGAAATATATCCTAGCTTTCTGCCTTATTTACATACAAAAAATATGCTAATATGAGTAAGTAATGAGTTGTATTTTCCAAAGCGACAAAAGGAAACCAAAATATGTAACTTGATATAAGAATTAAATCAGAAAGTAAGCAGCAAATACATGAAAAAGCATACTTCCTTTGGAATGTGAGTCTGGCGAAGTAGAAAAGCATCACAAATACCAATCAAAATGTTGGCGATGGTAATTGAGTCTTGGAAATACAAAAACACAAAACTCTTCATTAATAAATCATGTGTATAGTTTCTTTTATTATTCTTCCATAAAGGAATTACTTTGATATAAACATGTACTTCTGATAGCAGTATTTTTCAAACTGTTTTGTGCTTCCTCCTTTGACTTCAGCGACAGATATTTAAAATAATTTGGATAAAATATATTTTTAGTATTTTTACTTATGATTTCCTTGAATTCATTAATATAGTTATCAGTTACATTTATGATCTCTGGCTTAGTATAGTGGGGTGATATGTAACTGAGTAAGCCATGGTTTTGGCACCTACAAGCCTTCATTTCAGCAGGGAGGGTCATGAACTCAATAATAATAAAAATAACCTATTTAAAAGTGTCATGAGAGTAAAAATTTTAAGAATTTCTAAAAAAATCATCATATTATTAACATACTCTGCTTATGGAATTAAGGACGTTCTAAGGTGTTGGAATTTGGCTGAAGGATCGATAAACCTTATAGAAAAGAGTACATTTATTGAAAAATTCTCCTAAAATACAAGGTATATGATTAAGAGTAATGGGAATTAAAGTAAAAAAGGTAGATTTGAAGCATACGGTGGAGATTTTAAAAATCAAAGCAGTGAATTTACTTTGTTCTGTAGGTAAAGAACTAATTTCAATGTGATACTTCATGAAGAGGAAGTATCACATGTTCTCCTACTGCATAGGAATAGAGAACATTTTTAATAATGTAAAAAAGCTATTTGAAATATGTGGCTGAAATTGGAAGGCATTTGCCACTTGTGGCCATTTAAATTTAAATTAATTAACATTAAATGACATTTGAAATACATTTTCTCAAATGACAATTTGGCCATAAGTTAGATAGATTAAATATCAGGCCTGCTTATTTTTATCAAAAAAAAGCTATAATTTAAAGTTTATTTCAAACATTTTCTCTAGTTTTCATAATAGATAGTTTCACATAGACTTCAAAAATATCCCTGTGGTGTTAGAATGTCTGGTTTTGATTTCCAACTTTCAGCTTCTGTCTGGGTAATTGTGGGCTGGTTAATGATAATAACCATGGGCTTTTCTCATAGATAATAAATGTAATATAGTTAATATAGATAATAAAATGTAGATAATATATAGATTAAAAAGGAGAGATAGATGATATACATTATTAGTTAGTACCTAGTAGGCAGCTTGTAACTACCTGGCAGCTAATAATTGACAATAATTGGTAGCTAATGTTATAATAATTACTAATTTATTAAGGTAGCAGATGATGGCATAGAGTTTCTTAAAGTCGTGCTTTATCCTATGAAAGTTCTATTAATCTCCAAAGCTCTTTAAAATCTACTTTCTATACCATTGAGCATGCGCATATTAATTTAATGATTAACTGAGTTATTAGTTCTTTCCTTTATGCTTCCAATAATACTTTCATCCACTCATTCTCATTCTGGAGTATATAAGATATTATGAAGTAAAATTGATTTTATCTAAAGTTTTAGGGTTGAATTCACAAAGTAATGATAAGGCAGCACCATTTATGCTGCCCCTGGTTCCATCTCACTCACCGGCTATTAGAGGTCTAGCTTGCATTTTGATTAGACTTGGGATAGGCCAACTTCAGGGATAGGTCAGATGGGCCCTAGGCGCTCATTATAATCTCATGACATTTGTTACAGCAGTGATTGGTTCAAGATTAGGTACATGTCTTAAACTTTTTTTATCTGAGTAAATTTTTCTAAATGACTAAGGAAGAAAACTGTCCCTTTTCATATTGGATAAGAATAAGAGGGCAGGCGGGGGCTTCTGGCCGCCATGTTTGGGCCAAGAGGGTAGAGCTGGCTTAAGAATCATACTGAAACCAAGAAAGAAAAGTTGAGAATTGAGAAGGGTAAAACAGTGTCCGATGACATTGCCAGAATAAAGCCACACTGAAAATAAGTTTATTCATAGCCCATTCAGTAGCATAACCTAGTGCATCCCCTGCCAGAGAGCCTACATCTTACATCCTAGCTCCCGCCTGTTTCTAGAGGTGTGATTCTTAATCCTGCCACGTGTTTACGTTAACCACCTCCTCTTCTATTCTTCCTCTTCCAGATGTCGTAGCTGCTTTTTGCTGTTTCTAATTCCTGGACCATCTTTCTGTCTTTTTGTTGACTTCTCAGATCTTCTGTCACTTATGACACTGATCTGTGCATTAAGTTTTCTTTGCCTGAGGTACTTAGTGTGGTTTCTGTTTTCTTAACTGTATCATGACTGTATTAAAACTCTCAAAATGAAAAGATTGTGGGATTTTTATTGAACATAGAAAATAGTGACTTTTATCTGTGTTGTCTATAACTTCCACATTATTGAACGCTGTTATGGACTACACTGCATCCCCTGCAAATTTGTGTGTTGAAGCCTTAATGCCTGATATATTTGGAGACAGGGTCTTTAATGAGGTAATTAAAGTTAAATAAGGGTGGAACTCTAATTAAATATAACTCATGTCTTTATAATAATAGAAAGAGAGAGAGATTGAGACTGAGAGAGAGAGACCAAGGCTGTGCATGCACAGGGGAAAGGCCATCTGCTAGCCAATGGGAGACGCTTCAGGGAAGATGTCTTGACTTGTGGCTCAAAGGAGTAGGGCACCAGCCCCATATACCAGAGTTGGTGGGTCCAAAACCAGCCCCTGGTCAAAAACTGAACAACAACAACAAAAAAAGACATCTTGACCTACCAATATCTTGATCTTGATCTCAGATTTGCAGCCTCCAGAGCTGTGAGAAGTAAGTGTGTGCCATTAAGCCAACCAGGATTTGGTATTTTTTTTTTTGCAGGGGGAGCCATAGATGACTAATGTAGATGTGATTTATATATTGGCCAACTATGAGTCTGTGTAGTCTCTACATAACTTTCCTGCTCTTATAAGTGGATTGTATGGGATTGGATTTCTGGAGAAGATTGGTTTGAGGTCAAATATGAAGAATGCTATTGGGAAAAATCAAGTCACAACCACTAGTGGTGCTGAGTTCAAAGGTCGGGATGGTTCCCAAGTGAACAAGCAGAAGCTTTCTCAAGTGCTTTCTTCCAGGGCAGTGATTCTCCACCACTTATTAGAATCGTCTTCGTACAATTCGTTCAGAAATTCAGCTCTGCTTGTTATTTCTTGGTTTTCATTTTCCAATACTGCTTGAAGGATAAAACTTGTAAAGAGGAGATTACTCATATATTTTCTGATCATCCTCAGAGCATATTTCCATATCCAAAACAACAAAAATAGAATGCAGAGCCCCAACCATAAAGCATGCAATAAAAAAGGAAAAACACGAAGGATATAAAAGAAGTTTTATGCCTCTTGTGTTTGATTCATTCGGATGAAGTAATGCTTTATCTGAGGGGAGAAATAATCTCTGACTCTTCTCTAGGCAGAGATGAGATTTATGGATTGAACCAGCACAGTGGATGTCACTGGCAGTATTTTGACTTGAAGCTTGTGGTTATAGCTGTTTGGCCTTTATTGTAAGTAATTTCAGATGGACGAGAAGGCTGCTGTAGAGGTAACTTGGAAAAGCAAAGGCAGAGTCTTATCAGTGTCATTGATAGTGAACCCCTCAATACTCTGTTTCCCTAGGCCCAGGTTCATATTAACATAGGTTTTATAGACAGTGACCGAAGATCAGTTTATATTTAGTCATGTTTGAAGGCTATTACTTTTGTCAGCAAAGTAAGAAGTTATATAGTCTTATGCATATTTTATTTAATATAACAGGCATTGTATGTTCCATTCTAAAGAGGACATTAAAGGAGATAGAGGAAAACCAGTTGCAATGGTCTACCACAGTGGTTCTCAGCCTTCCTAATGCCTCCTGATGCCATGACCCATTAATACAGTTCCTCATGTTGTGGTGACCCCCAACCATAAATTATTTTCTTTACTACTTCATAACTGTAATTTTGCTATTATTATGAATCGTAATGTAAATATCTGATATGCAAGATGTATTTTCATTGTCATAAAGGGGTCACGACCCACAGGTTGAGAACCGCTGGTCTACCAGTTCAATAAATAGTCTGGAAACCATACCCTTTAATGAAGCATTGGCGACTGGATATGTTTAGCCTGGAGAAATGGAGAGAGAGAAGAAAAACAGACACTTTCAGACATTGTCTGTGCTCTCATATGGAAGAAATGTCAGTTAGTCTGCTTAGTGTCAAAAAGAATAGCCAAAATCAGAAAGCATAGGTTTCATGGGGATAGATTTCCAATTAAAATACAAATTTCTTAATACACTGAAGTACCAGTATTCCTTGAAAAACTCATGTGTTATAAGAAATTGAGCTTCTGAACACTATACAATTTCAAAAAAGAACAATATAAACTTGGGGGCTTATTTTTATGCTTTAACATATCCAGATATAATTCTTAATATTCTTTTTTCCTTCCTGTCCCCAACTCTACTCCTCTGAAGATCTGCTTGAGGTAAATAGAGGTCAATCTTCCTCCACATCTATGAAACTAATTAAGTAATTATCATTTCTCATCTTAGACCAAGGCTTGGTAAACTACAGCCTATGGGCCATTCTTACCTGACCCTCCAAGTATGAGAGGTTGTTACATGTTTAAAAGATTCGAAAATAAAAGATAATATTTTATGATCTGTGAAAACGATGTGAAATTCAAATTTCCATGTCCATAACTAAAGTTTTATTGATACACATCTAACCGCATTTCTTTGTCTATTTTCTGGATGCTTTTCTGCTACAGTGACAGGATTGAGTTGCACCGACCAAGTCTCCTAAGGCCGCCAAACCTAAACCAGTAGTTCTCAAACAGTTCCCGTCGCCACCCACAGGAACTGTGTTCAAGGGCCACGGCATGAGAAAGGTTGAGAACCACTGGCTAAAATAATGACCTTGTGGCTCTCTGTGAGAAAAGTCTTCTGATCCCTTTCCTAGACTGTAAGGTCAGCTTCTTCCTTACCGTTTTGTTTGTTTGTTTCCATGTGACCAATGAAATAATAAATTGTTCCCCTATTGGAAATGCTAATAACTTAAAAAAGTTAAGACTTTGACTTGTATGCAATCCAATAACTTTTTACTAAACTGAGAATGCATTTCGTGCTCCTTATTGTGGCGCATGAGGTTTTAAACTGTCATCTTTCCTGGTGGTGATTTTATCTCTCATTGGGCTACTCTCTTCCGCTTTACCGAAGTCCAGCCAGACTGACCGTCTATTAATGTCTTTCTAAGGCAAATCTCAATCTCACGTATTCCCCTTGTGGTACCTTTGCCCGTCTCTCGTTTTGACCAGAAAGTCCTTATCTTAAAATTATTGCTCGACAGGCATCTCCCTACTATTCACTTCACAGCACATATGTGACCCTGTTCCACTCACCTAAATTCTACCACCTTCCTTCCTTCTGTCATGTCTTTTGTTTTCTTGGAATCTTTGCATTCAGTATTATTACTGTCTCACTCACAAGTTTCTGAAACAGAACTGTTCTGCCTTATTGAGAAGAGTCTGTGCCTGCAGGCTATGCATCGGCTGCCGGTGTTCAGGGAATCACTGTGAAGGGAATGATCCATATTTGAAAAGTCCTGTGCACTGAATCCTGTGGTATTTCAAGGTGAAGAAGGAAGACAGAAAGAAGGACACCTTGCCCAATGTAGTGTCTGTGTGGCAGGAGAGACATGCTCGTAACCTCTAAACCAGTCTGACAAGCAACAGGGAGTCGGAGTGGTCTGAGGTCTGCGCGACCACAGGCTTTGAAGCTAGACTGCAGGGACTTGATTCCCAGTGGCACTGGCTGCTAACTGTGTGACATTCGACACTTGACCTGACTGCCGTGTGCTAAATTTTGAAATCTGGAAAATGGAGCAAAACACTCTCCCCCTCCTGGGTTGTTTGAGGATTAATTGTGTTAATATTGTTAAAGGGACTCGGTGCCCATAGCACAGTGTTTTCGGCGCCAGTCACATACACTGAGGGTGGCAGGTTTGAACCCGGCCCGGGCCTGCTAAACAAATAGCCAGGGGGTTGTGGTGGGCCCCCGTAGTCCCAGCTACTCGGGAGACTGAGGCAAGAGAATCACTGAAACCCAAGAGTTTGAGGTTGCTGTGAGCTGTGACATTCTACCAAAGGGCGACATAGTGAGACTCTTTCTCAAAAAAAAAAAAAAAATTAAAAAAAAATATATATATATATTTAAAGGATTAGAGTGTTGTATGTAAGAAAAACTATATCAATGTTTGTTGAAAAGGTAAAGAAACTGAGTTGCTATGAAAATGTTTTGGGCCCTCAGACCAGGCAACATTGCCTGACCTCAAACTTGGTATTGATTTCCGGGCTCTGAGGAGATTCGGATGAAGACGCATGGTGAGGAAGTTTGCTTTTATGAAGAGGGTGTGCTGCAAAGAGGATTGTGGGGAGACCCCCAGCTAGAGGAAGGGGAGCCGGGCATTAGTTCAGAGGATAGGCGATAGGGACAAACTAGTCATTCAAAAGTGTGAAAGGGTGAGGCAGCAGAGACAGGGCCTCAGGCTGGTGCTGGTGACATCCGTGTCTGAGCCACGGGTCTGAATGGAGGAGTGTGCAATCCCTGAGTCTCCTCCGTTCCCTCACGTAAACCATTTCCTCCCTAAGGCATTCTGAAGATGAAGGGAGATCAGATGCAAAAACTACGAAGTACAGCTTTGACAGAAAGAAGCAGTCAATGCTGGTAATGTTGGTGGGGGCAGTTACTAGAATCTTTACCACTATCATTATTTTTTTCTTATCATGAAAAATATTGAGAGCTAGAACTTAAAGGATCTGGCAACTTAATGGGGTTGATTTAAAAAAAAACTTTGAGGAAATTTGTATTATTAATTAAGATAGGAGCCCAGGAATAGGCAACAGGTTAGAATAAGACACCACAAAACTATATCTTGAAATTTAGAATCGGAGACTTTCCCAGTAGAAAAAAAATATTTGGGGACTTATTTCTTGAGGGAAAGTTTGTTGAAGTGCATGGGCTGTTCCAGCATGGCAGAGGACAGTGATAGAAAAGGACGAGATTGGGTGGTGCCTGTGTCTCAAAGGAGCCGAGTGCTGACCCCACATGCCAGAGGTGGCAGGTTCAAACCCAGCCCCAGCCAAAAACTGCAAAAAAAAAAAAAAAAAACCACAAAGAAAGGATGAGATTCCATGGGAAATATTATAGTAAGGGAGAAGAAGGGGAAGGAAGCAGGAGCAGAGAGCACCGACCCCGAAAGCAGAACAGACGCCAGAAGACAAGGCGGTGGGATGGATGAACACCAAGAAGACAGGACAGGAAAGTCCAGCACAGGTGGAGTATTGAAAAGAATTTAAATTTCCTAGTCCTAAAACTGTCGATGACAGAAAGGCCATGAATGTAGGTAAGCAGACTCTAAGGAAGCGATGGACCAAGTATTCAGCTTCCAAAATACTTGCATAGCAGCTGCTTTAACAAAGTGAATAAATAATATCTACGCAATATCTTTCTATATGCTTGATTTTCTGAAGGATACTGAACTTTTTGAGACTTAAAAGGATCTTGTTCAATGCATCATTTTAAGTAAGGTCATAAAATTGCAGTACTCTTTGTTCAAAAAACAGAAAAAACGGTTGCAAAAAGTACTACGTATAAGGTTTTTTCTTTCCTTCTGGATCTTTCTCTTTTGATTTACGGAGGTTTTTTATTTTCTGTATAAGGTCATTCTAAGTAAAGAAAAGTAAAAATTTTAAATTATTAGCATTAAAAAAGAGGAAGAATGAGAGAGGGTGTAGCTGGCAAGGAAGTCATGGGGAGGGACTCTGAAGAGTCTTGAGATCGCAGAATTAGCCGCTCATCATGGATGCCTGAGAACGGATTAAGTGACCTGTAGATGTGGAAAGTCGTGTCTAAAAAGAAGTTGGGAAATAGCTACCTAGTGAAAAAGAACAACGCAGACATTTATTAATACTGAATGTAATTATTGCAATTAATCGTAGCTTAACAATAGAGCCTATAGGCTTCTATTTTTAATGGAGTGCCTGTCAAAGATTCTTTTGGAAGTGTGATTGAATGTTCAGTGAGCAGATTTATAAAATTATCTGAATCTGAGTATTCTGAAAAGGGATTAGACAAGAAGGTGATGCAGAATGGAGTTTGTCTTTATTAATGATTAGCCAAGTAACTTTGGTACATCTAAGAGTATGTTTATTCATCTGAACCTGGAATCATATCACTTTCCTCTATGCAGACATGAAAACCAGTGTTTGTTATATTTTGGGGTGCCGCCTTTCTGGCTGTCAGCCCCACCAGGTCCCTTCCTCTGCCCCTCAGTGCTCTCTGCAGGCCCCCTGCTGTGTGCACCCCAAACCAGTGATGAAACTAGGCCCAGGCCAAAGCTTACTGAGAAGAAACACTTTGATCCAAGCCCCAATGTCTATTCATGACATAGGTCTCTTTCTGGTCACCCAGCCACAGCTCTCAGCTTTCCTTGATTTTTTTCATGTCTTTGTCCCAGAATAATTGGTTATCAAATTTATGGTTGTTAATAACATGGGATTGGAGTCAGAACACTCGGACTCAAATCTTGATTTCCATTATTACTAGATAAGAGAAGGTGGGCAAGTTATTTAACCTCTGGGAACCTGCATTTCCTTATCTGTGAGACGTAGATTACATTACTACCGGTGATTACAGTTTAGTGATGATGAATTAAGTAATCCATGTAGATGCATAAAAAGTCCCATAAATGTGAATTGCTTCATTAATATTAGTGTCAGCACAATATTATGGTTTTAAGTGACATCTTGCTGTCTAGTTTTTCTCAGACTTGTGTCCTTCCCTGATGTCACTCTTCCAACTGATCTTACAACATGCAACCTCTAAAGCATAATTTCACTGATACCCTTATGATACCTAAACCTACCGACCTTTAGTTTCCTACAAAACACATACTAAATTTTAGAGTAGCACTTGGCTTTACTTCCTCCTGTCCTTTTCTGCACCAGAAACTGAATCTCCATGAACTTATCATTCCTCCACGACGTGCCACATCTCTGCTGTTATCAGACAATGTTGTCTATGCCTGAAATTTACCATCTTATGTCTATCTTCACGCCAGTAATACTCATTAGGATACCTGGTAGCAGTAAACTTTCCTCTTCTTTAATTCATCTGGGACTTTACTTGAACTTCAAATGACATTCTCTGCTTCATGTTTGTTAATTTTTGTGTAAGTCCCCTCCATCTTAGATAATTATCTCCTTCAGAGAATATCTTAGTATTTTTAGAGGGTTATCATTTGAAGCCTTGGGCAGCAATAAAATAAAAATATTAGATATTTGGTACCAGTTATTAGCCAAATAACTCTGGGTACGCTGTCCAACATCTTACCCAATGAAAGTGGCCTATACAGTTCATAAAGATGTTTAGGGACATCTTTAAACTAGATCTATAAAGTGAGTCCCAAAGTATTAAAAATAATTTTGTGGGGAAAAATATCAGCTAATAAATTTTCTGCTGTTATACAAGAGAAAAATTACTCATAATTTCCATTTTTGACAAGTCATTTCAACATAATAAAAATATTTTACAAGATTTCAGAGATGAAACTTACCATAGGTCTTGAGTTTCTTATATTAATTTAAGGTAAACAAGCACATATACCCAATATTATGATACCATTCTCTAATACATTGCATTGCTAAAGTAGAGTTTTTATTAAGTGACTGAAACACATTCCAGTAAACTAAATTCTTCACCTTTCTGATACACCTTGTGGTTATTTCTACATGACTTAAATGGTTAATTTATATGGAATAGAAAGCATCATGGTGTTTTTACTCTAATGATCTTTCAAATGTACTAAGCTTTGCTTTTCTTACTTGTTATGGTGATTTGTATGATCTGCAAATCCTAGAACATACAAGGGCTGAAAATCAAATAAGAGAAGAAAAAGGCAAGTGAAAAGGAGTGTCACAATTTTATAAATCTGTGAAAAATACATGCCACTCCTCCTCTTGCTGATTTCAACTGTCTCTTGGAAAGACAAGATTGAAATCACGAAATATTTAAAGAAGTACAATTCAGAATGTCTACAGTCACTTAAAGTCCCCAGAGAAAGCGAGGCAAAGAATGTGGGCATTACAGAAGGTGCCGTAACACACCATCAGGGGGCGCTCCTGTGCGCTTTTCACCACACTGCCTGACCTTGTTTTCTATTGGCACTAAGCAGCGTCTTGGCGACTTTACTACACAGAGGTGGATTCAGTCTGAATCAGCATTCCATGTACTTACCTTGATCCATTTTCTCTAAAATGTTAGATGAAAGTAAAAGTGAGTCTGTTCTCCCAGGGAATCATTTTAGAAGGACATAAGCTATGTGTTTTTATTTTATTCTCCTTTCTATGAAAGTTTATATTTCCGAGGGTATAGTTACCTTCATGAAACATATCTTGCTCTAGTGAATAAAATTATATTAGGAAATATTGGAAAAGAAATACAATAATTTCAAGATAATTCGCATTTTAATGGCTCGATTATGTAGTACATCAATAGTTCATTTGAATTGATTTGTATACATGAAAACAGTTAAAGTGAGAAAGATGTGCTTGCTTTCTGTCATTCAGGGCTGTGTTTTACATAAGAAATAAATGGTTCTTTATATTTATGAATATATGTTAATTTTAAAAAATAATAGATTGTTATCTTATAGAGGAGTTCTCTATAAACATTAACAATTTTAGATCAAAAACATTAAAATAATTTTTTTTCAATTTGAGATATAGGTGTTTATATTTTAAAGAATCTTATTGTACTTGGACTCAAGTAACTATTGAAAAATTTAGAAGAATATATAAAATATAATATATGGATATTATTATTTTTATTAGCCAGTAAGACAGCCAGTTTTTTTTTTAAGTATAGAAATTTGTGGAAACTATGTTTTGTATTCCAAGGTTTAAGTCTGTAAGACTTTTTTTAAAAAATGGTTTATTACTACGTTTTGATGAAAAGAGAAACTTTCCCTGACAGTTTATACTTGGATTTTCTGGCTAATCAGGCAAACAATTGTAATTAATTCAGACAGTCGCCTCTGTGGTGTGTGTCCTTCAGGGACTCTTTCATTACGGATGCAAATGTGTTCCTAAAATAATGAGAATGTCATTATCCTGCTTTATTCATTGAGGTGGTCAGGAAGAGAACAAACAAATCAGCTGATGGTGAGGTAATTCTTTTAATATACAATAAGGGCATTAACTTTGGTATTTCTGGGCCTCATTTTCTTGATTGTACTCAAACAAGGCCCCCCATGCGCATTGGTGAAGATGATGAGGGCAGGGATGTCAAGAACAGATTAACTCAAATCTTTCTATTTCACACTGTTAAAACACAGATTAAGGCTGTTTTATTACATCTGATAGAGAATATGGACCTGTTAGTCTAGGAATATGAGTTGCATAATCTGTAAAAAAAAAATGTAAAAAATAAGAGGCATTTTGATAAAGTATTTTGATAATTAAACTTTTAAATAGGCTTATAATTATGAAATTTGGGTTACCCTATTGTTATATTTGGGAAAAAACCACACTTCAGTCAGTAGTGTTTTGGTGTACTGACTCTGCCCAGAAGCCTGTCCTGCCAATTGGGAGAATGCTTGGACCAAGTATTTGTCAAAAGACAGAACTTCATTGGGCAAAGTTGATCCAATATAATGCTTTCCACCTTATTTATTAATTTATTCACTAAAATGTTCTTGCATTCCTATTATGTTCCATAGGGAAAAACCAGATGTGGACACCAGTCAAGGTGAGTTTACGTTGTCACACTGATCTCAGTATTGAGCAAGTGCAGGAGAAACGCAGGTGTTCAGGCAGAGGAAGCAGAGTGCACAGGGGAACAGAGCCCAGAAGAGCATCACCCATCTGGAGAACTGAGCTGGATTATTTAAACCTTGACACCAATTAGAGGTGCTGCTGCAGAAATAGATAGAGGTAGCAGAGGGCCTTATGTGCAGAGTTTTGATTTTGTTCTTTAGCAAAGAAAAGATTTGCTCATGTGTTAAAAAGTGTTAAAAATTAATGTAAAAAAATTTTGCTGTGATATACGTTTCAACAGAGGAAGCAGCTATTGCCAAAACTGTCTTTCTTTAACACACCCACTATAATCACTGGAATTAAAGATGTCCCAAACTAAGCCCATCATCAAGTTCCAAACACTGGCCTCTGTTCTTTATCCCTGACCTCATCACCACACACCTGAAAGGCTACAGTGCTGTTTGTGTATCCACTGCTCCAGTCTTGGAAACAGCAATTCATTCTTCATGCTATAGCTAGCTTGATTTCTCTAAAGTAACTCTCTCATCAGGAACCACAGCTCATTAGGGTCCATCATGTCAAATCAAAAAGTCTTTGTGTTTTGTGACCCTTTACAACCTGTGCCTAGTGGAGCTTTCAAGCCCCATCCCCACCGCAGACTCAGTGCACACAGGTCTCTTCTGCCTTCGGTAGAAGTGTCTTCTCTGCCTCCTTTCTGTTCTCCTCCTTGTACATGTGGTTTTCACTCCACCGCAGATCCACTCTTCCTAAGCAAACTTTTATTCAAGGTTCAGCTCAAATAATGTCTCTTACATAAACTCTGACATTCAAAGAGAGAGCTTATCTTTCTCCACCAAGACACCCCATAGTACTTATATTTTCTCAGTTGCAATATAAACATATTTATGTTTCTTCATATGTCTCTTCCTGAACAGAGCATAGATTTCAAGAATATAGCTGTCTTCCCCTGGTTCCTGGTCTATTGTCAGACTCATCTAGGTTCTGAACAAATGTGAGCAAAGTAGACAGCACGTACAAACAAACCCTCCTCTGTACTTTCAATGCTCTTGCACACAATTCTGTCAAATGTTACCATTACAGGTGTGGAAACTGAGGCTTAGAGATAGTTGATATCCCACCTTTTATATTTCTAATAATTGGCTGGGCTGGGAATATTAACCTGGTATTTTTTATTTTTATTTATTTTTATTTTTATTAAATCATAATTGTGTACATTGGTGCAATCTTGGGGCACAATGTGCTGACTTTATATACAATCTGAAATATTTTCATTGAACTATTTAACATAGCCTTCATGGCCTTTTAATCACTGTATGAAGACATTTATATTCTACATTTAGTAATTTTCACTTGTACCCTTGTAAGAT
>CAUYON010204492.1:0-51942 GCA_963573935.1 Arctocebus calabarensis | reverse complement strand
CATAGGAGATGGGGGTTCCACATTTAGTCCTAAGTGCAAAGTGAAGGAGACACCAAGGCACAGGTATCTCCTCAGCAGAGAGCTTTTACTTTAAATGTGTTCTCTAAAAGCAAGTAGTTTTGTAAAGAATAAAATCGTCCGGTAACCTCAAGTTGGGTCAGGATCTTAGTCCATTTACATTGTCCTTGCTATCAGGAGCATCTAATCTGTACGTCTTACCTCATCTCCTAAAAAGGAGAGTAAAAATGACTTTATACACATTAGAGAAGGAAACTGCACTTTCATCTGTTTGCTGTTGGTCATACTTAGGGACAAAAAAGTAAACATAGCTCAGGGAGAATAGATCTTTGTCCTTTGCTGAACCCCAACTTTGGCAGAGGCTCTTTCAAAGAAGCCAGTGGGCAAAGAGAAGGGGCAACCATTCCAATTCAAATGTTGTTATAAGTTATGTTTTGAACTTTTGTGGTATTTAGTATGTAGCTCAAGTTGGGCCAAAGAAATCTTGCTTTGAGAAGACTGACTGGGGAAGCAAGGGTGGACCAGAACATTGTTTTACTGTATAGACATGTTTAGAGAGTGCCGTGCTTCTTCCCTTTGTAATCTCCTGAGAGATGAGATGCCTTAGAAAGGTAAAAGTTTGAGGAAAAATAAACAGGAATTCCAAAAGTAGAGAGTTCAAGTTTAACTATACCCATTTTCAGTTTTTAAGAATATAGCAAATGCATTAGAGGCAAGGAATGGCTGTGCTTCTTTGTAAACATAATTGTATTTTCAACTAAATTATGCTTACAGTAAAGCAGTTTCTGCTTCAAGTTTAATTTTTATATTTGAGATTTCTATATGTATAAATATATATTTTGTCTAATAATTTGTCAATTACTTAAATATATGGAGAGGTCTGTTTTCTTTAGAACTTTGTATAAATGACAGAAGCATATTTGAATTTTAAGAAAAATTTTTAAATGGCAAAAATGTATTTGCGGTAAAATGAGAAGTCTCATGTATAAAGGTTCTTTATTGCTCATTTTTTTTTGAAAACTGGCTCTTCAAATATGTTAAAATAAAATTGTACATTTGGAGAAGCTTGATTTATGAAAATGTGTTTATTTCTGGTGTGTTCTGTCTCAGAACAGTGTATGTTTCTAATTGGGGCCTGTCTTCTAACCACCCTCCTCCCACAGTCCTCTCTCCTGTCCTGCACTGCCCAGACCCTTCTCTCCAGGAGTCCTCACACCAGCGCATCACCCAGATGCTACTCAGTGTTCAGTGACCCCACATTACCTACAGGATGAAGCTAGATTCCTTAGTCTGATACTTGAAGAGCTTCTAACAATTAAATTCCCACTTTTTTCCCAAGCCTTTTCTTTCTGCTACACTTCAAATAACTGCCTCTCATTCAAGCCTGACCATTTGCCCTGTGCTTTCTGCCATATTCCTAGATCACCATTGCTTTAAGTATTTATTGTTCTATCCAGATCCTATGCATCTTCCAAGGCCCAGCTCTAATATTATACATTCCAGGAAACTTCTCCTGATTTCTGCTCAGCAGTCTTTATTACCTAAATTTGGAATAGCCACATTTAAGTTTCTGTGTACATGTATCCAAACCCAAGTTGCAAAAAATAAGGCATAAAATTGATCTGCATAACTAACAGGCTTGGTTTTGTTCATGCAAAAATCATTCTGTTTTTGCAGATTTAAATTAAATAATATTGCTACATCTCTCAGATCAGCCATTAGTGTTTCTCAGCCATGGCTACACACTGGAACCACCTGGGACGACTTATTGACACCTGGGTCCCACCCCTAGAGATTTACAGTGTAACTGATCTGGGATGTAGCTTGGCCATAGAGATTTTTTTTTTAAGTTTCCCAAATGATTCTAAAGTGCAGCCAAGCTTGAGAACCTCTGCATTAATGATTCTTAAGCCCTACAGTCAATTTTTTCATATAAACTTATACAGACAGTAAAGGCTTATATTTACAAAAGAAACTTTTGGCTTTATTCCACTTATGAAAGAAATCAGAAAATTCAACTTGAATTAAGGTTTTATTGCCTAGCTAAATGAACAAGGCTATCTGTGGTTAGAAACAGAAATTCAAGCTTTCTGTTTAATATCAACATGGGACAAAAATTATAATTACTATGAATAAACCATTTTAGAAAATGTTATGTTGCCTTAACATGATTATCTTATTGTTTTATAAAATATATAGGGAAAGGAAGCTAACAACACAAGTCTGAAGAGACCGAGATGATTGGAAGGAATATGAATTTGCATTGTTAGTGATCTTAGGGTTTAAGAGAAATAGGCAACTCTATCATAGTCTAAACCAGTGGTTCTCAACCTGTGGGTCACGACCCACAGGACCTGTATTAAAAGGCTGCATTAGGAAGGTTGAGAACCACTGTTATAAAGCTTAGTAATGCCTTGAAGCTAACATTTTAACCAAGTTACCAATAAGTTTTGCATATTTAAAAAATTTGCATACTTGTGACTCAAGAGCAGAATTTAACAATATACTAATTTGCAGAAAATGATGCAAAACTGAGTGACGGTACATATGAATTTTTTCCCCCCTAGCTACACTGGTTTCATCAAAATTTCTAGGCTCATCCAGAAAAGGTTATAATAGGAAGTGTAATTCTTTGTACTTTGTAGCACTGCTGCCCTCCTGTGGACTGTTAGGGCATTTGACAACCCCTTCCTCACCCATTCAAACTTTACCCTTATTCTACTGCAGACATTGCTGATTTCCCAGAAGTCATTCTTTATTTCACTTTAGATTGTCTATAGACTCGCTCTCTTCTGCTGCTTCTGTGACATTAACAATTTTTTTTTTTTTAGAGACACAGCCTCACTTTGTTGCCCTCCGTAGAGTGCTGTAGCGCCACAGCTCACAGCAACCTCCAGCTCTTGGGGTTAGGCGATTCTCTTGCCTCAGCCTCTCAAGTAGCTGGGACTACAGGCGTCCGCCACAACGCCAGGCTATTTTTTTGTTTGTTTTTTTTTTTGCAGTTTTTGACTGGGCCTGGGTTTGAACCCTCCACCTCCGGTATATGGGGCCAGTGCCTACTCCTTTGAGCCACAGGTGCTGCCCAACATTAACTATTTTTTTGTTGTAGTTTGGCAGCGGCTTAGGTTCAAACTCTCCACCCTTGGTTTATGGGGCCAGCACCCTACTCACTGAGCCACAGGCACTGCCTAACATTAACTTGTTTTCTTTTTGTAGAGACAGAGTCTCACTTTATTGCCCTCGGTAGAGTACCATGGCATCACACAGCTCACAGCAACCTCCAACTCCTGGGCTTAAGCGATTCTCTTGCCTCAGCCTCCCGAGTAGCTGGGACTACAGGTGCCCACCACAACGCCCGGCTATTTTTCTGTTTTGCAGTTCTGCCAAGGCCGGGTTTGAACCTACCACCTTTGGTATATGGGGCCGGCACCCTACTCAAGCCATAGGTGTTGCCCTGACATTAACATTTTTAAAAGGGTTAAACTTTCAGAGCTAGGTGCAGTGGCTCACACTTGTAATCCCAGCACTGGGCTGCAGGAGCACTTACAGCTGAGTTTGAGATCACCCTGGGAAACAAGGTGAGACAACTCCCCTCCCCAACAAAATCTCTACAAATACTAAAAGAAAAAAAAGAGATAGTGCACATCTGTAGTCCTAGCTACTTGGCAGGCTAAGGCAGAATCGCTTCAGCCCCGGTATTTAAGGCTGCAGTGAACTATGACACCACTGCACTCCACTCTGGGTCACAGAGGCTCTGTCTTCCTCTGCAAAAGGGGCAGGGTTGTGAAACTCTGTCCATTGTTTAATATGTAGGAAGAATATAATATTTGGAATCCATGACCAATACACAATTTTTCCTTTCTTCACACACAAACAGAAGGTGAACAAATCGCCACAAATACAGATAACATGAGAATGCTACCCATCATGAATCCTGACTCGACAGATCCCGAAAACCTGTACACAGGTAGTAAAACTTATGTTAGGAGAAGCCACTCAAGTGTATAAAACTGAATTCCCTGGTATAGCTTTTAGAGGATTGAACTATTATTGCATGTTGAAGTGGCAAATCCTTTTTGTCAAACAACTACAAACAAGAGCTCTGGCATCTTAGGGCTTATGGCTTGAGAATTCAGGGGACTACTAATGCTTAAACCAGTGCTTAAGTTTAGTTGTTTGAAAAAACTCTCCATCTCTGATTATCCCCAGTCACCTGAAAGGGCTTCTAGGAGGTGGAACTCAATTACTGAATAATTAATTGGATAGGCTTCCATAGCACCACGTTTCTCATTTTAGTGTGCAAGTGAATGACCTGGTGATCCTGCTTCAAAAGCAAATTCTGATTCAAAAGGTATCAAGTGGGGCCTGAGGTTCTCCATTCCCAGTGAATTGAAGTACTGCTGTTTGTGGTGGGATGTATCATGGCCTCTTAGATAGCCAACTCCTAATATCTGCAATCTATGAACATCACTTCATATGGCAAAAGGGTCTTTGCAGATGCGATTAAGGATCTTGAAACAGGGAGATTATTTTAGAGTATCAAGGTGGGGCCCTGAACGTGATTATAAGGGTCTTACTTAGAGGGAGGCAGAGGGACATTTGACTATGGCAGAAGACAATGTGGCCACCAAAAATGCTGCACAGCTGGCTTTGAAAATGGAGGGAGGGACACAGCCAAAGAACGCAGCTCTAGAAACTGAAAAAGGCAAGAGAACCAGCCTCCCTCCCGGCACATATGAAGGGAGCATGGCCTTGCCAATACTTTGATTTCCTCCCAGTGAAACTGATTTCATTCTTCTGACCTGAACTGTTAAGAATAAATGTGTTAAGACACGACTTTTGAGGTAATTTGTTATAGCCGTGACAGGAAACTGCTACACCAGTGCTGGGGTTGGTCCTTAGACCAAAGCCTTTTGAAACAAGTGGCTGAACATTAGAATCACCTGTGAAAACTTTAAAACCAAAAAATGGCTGCTCAGGCCTTGTTACTAGACCAGGTGAACCAAGCCCATCAGGGCGGGACCCAAGGATCATTAATTTAAAGGCTCTTGGGGTGAATCCAGTATAGGGAGACAGGCTGCTGCATTGTTGCATTAGGATAAATCCAAAACAGAACTTTTGTGTTTAAGGAAAGCTCTTTAACTCTCCAGAAGTTTAGACACGCCTGTCTGCTAGATACTGCCCTGAAACTGTACACCAGCTTCTTAGACTTGTTTTTATTTCACCTGAACTGGTCAAAGAGTTGACTTGTCTAACTCATGTTAAGGACTCAAGAGCATTATTCCCACGGGTGGGAGGACAGAGCCTGGACAACTTGGAAGAGGCCCGCATGTGCCCTCAGTCTAATAACCCTTTCCACTTACATATTCACAGCTACAAAACCTGGCAAAATTCAGGTAAGCAGGACCCATGCTTTCTACAGACTGCATTGGTGGCAATGGCTTATCATAAACCTGATTCAAGATGCCGTATCCAGAAGAAATAGCCTGAATTTCTAATTATACAAAACCACTTCAGAGTGCCAATTTTAGGTAAAGTGCTGTCAGCATCCTGAGGAATAAAATAAAATGTCCTGTTTGAGAGGTGTCCTCGTTGCATTTTGCTTCTCATGACCTATTAGCAATGTGGCACTTTTTAAGCACTCAGTGGATGCCACAAATTTTTACAGAAAAGATGCCTCAAGTCATTGTTTTAATGCTGTGATGCTAAACTTGAAGTAGCACCTACCCATTTAAGAGCTGAAATCAGCACCACCTGAGGGCAGAATCCATGTCTTGTTTGCATCTGCGATACCTATGCTGGAGCCTGGCAAAGGGTAGATGAGTCAAAGGTTATTTGATCTGTAGTCAGTAGAGAAGACTCAAAAGCTGTCACACCTGCAGATACCACAGCCTAGCTCAGTAGGGAAGTGAATAAAATAATACAATGTAGGGGTTTAACTATTCCTACCAGCATATCCTGGGGATTAGAACATGGATCCTTCCCTTGACAGCCTGAAATAGTGGGGCAGCTGCAGTGAGGGGGTGCATCACATTCACTGGCATGGCTTCCTGGCAAATGCTGCTTCCACCCCCTACACCTCCAGCCCACTGGGCACGGCAGCCATCTGGGTGGGAAGGAGACTAATGGGAGGTGCACTCAGAACAGGCTTCCTAGATGGCTGAAAGAGAACCAAGAACCTTGAAATAATTGTACTGCAGGTAGTTCACAGTCAGCCGTGCACCTCCTGTAGCAAGAACTTGATGCAGGGGCCACAGCCGGCCTTCCTAAAGATTCTCCAAGCTTAATCCGCCAAGAAGTCAAACCTGGCTAATCTCTGAATAGCTTTTACAAAACTGGCTCGCCTTGTCTACCAAGGTTGATATAAACTAACAGCCAAAAGTAGAACTCCATCTTTTATAACACATCTAAGCTAAAATCAGCACTGTTCCCCTCTAAGAACCACGTGACAAAACACAGTTCAGCAAAAGTTCCTCATAGGAACACTGGCTGGTAGAGGGGCTGTGTCTGCAGCCCATTTGGAAGTGAGGGCAGTTTTCCTATTCGTCAGGAACACCACTCACCCTAGATCTTCAACATTTCTTTTCTTCCCTAATGTTTTCTCATTTTATTTCTTGGCTCATAGAATTTCATTCTTGCCTTAATGGGCTTCATTTTTAATGTCTGGCTGCTGTAACTTACTTCAGATTCTTCACAAAGTAGGCAAGATCGGCACAGCAAATTAATTTTTCAGGACTCACTTCTCATCGTCATAGAATTATGAATGGAAAATAGTAGATGAAAAACACAGACATGATAAATTTAATATAGTAAAGTATTTATTAAGGTCAGAATGTATGAATAGACTCTTCTCAACAGAGAGATAATTCAACAGCAACCGATTTATAGAATTTACAACAGCACTACATTTCAGCAAAATGCAACCAAGGACATCAGATAAATTACAGTCATTTGTTTTAAAATATCCATTAAATTATCTCTTACCTCTGCAATAACGTATCATAAATGCAGTTAAAGAAGTGAGCAGGGAAAAGTGTGAGTGTCCTTCCCCACTCTCTGCCCATCCATCTTCCAGGAAACCACCGGCTGTTGCTGAACAGACTTGGCATAAGGCTTCGAAGCTGCTGCTTTTCCCCCTACATCATAACCGATTTCAAATGGTGCTAGACAAAAACAGACTCTGAACACCAGGAGAAATCGGTCAGCCTGTGTAAGAGATGGGCCTGTGGTGCTCCTAGGTCTGCACCTTGACACTGCAGGTGGCAAATGAAGCTGAATACTCCAGGGCATCCTCCAGGAACAGGCCGACAGCGTCGACGTGGCTGGAATGGTTCTCCAGTATACAGCGCTCTCCTCCGCCCCACTCAGTCTATAACCAACACATGTTCCCCAACTGAATAACACAATCACCACACTCAAAGGCCCCACCAAGATGTTAATGCTGGTGACAGCTGCTAGCAGTCAACAGAAAGCTCACAACCTCTGTCCCTGCTCAAGCCACTGTGTTTCTTTTAAATACAACCGCCCCACCCCCCACCGTCACCCCTCCAAAGACCCAACATATTGCGGAGTACATTTTGCCTTTCCAGTTTCTGTGTGGTGAGAGGAGAGGAGCCAGTCCCATGAACCACAGTTCCTCTGTAGTCCGCCCTTTGCTGTGCTGCAATTCTTACTCCTAAAACACTGATTTCAAATGGTGCTAGATACAAAGATGGAAAAATCTAAGCCACCATGTGAAACCAGCTTCCAGAAGAAGAGGATCTCACTGAAGAAAGGGAGGTGTGATTGGAAGACCCATCGTCCGCCCTGAGGAGAAATGTCTTCTTGCAGTTCTACTTATTACATGACAGAATGCGCCATCAGACCTTACGCTGCTGGTCAGAGCTACAGGGAACATCACAGCTTAGGCTTCAAATAGGCAAGAATTGTATAAAACTCATTAATTCTAGGATGTTCTAAGTTCATAATCAGTCACTAGAATTATTATATAGGCGATGAAATAAAATAGTCAAAGCTATTATTAAAACATGTTAATATTTACATTCACACTGCCTTGCATTTATACAGTATTTCGCAATATCCAAGTGTTTTCAGATATATTATCTTACTTCCTCAGGACACAAGCACCCCATCTGTCTATGGGGCTCTAGTCTAGCTACTAAAGGTGAGTTTCACCTGGGCCAAGGCAACGCTTTCATTTGACCTGTTCAGGAAGAGTCCGGGTTCCTCTTTCCCATCACATATTAAGTATCAGAACATTTACATATGACCCCACTAATTGGAAATCTTATTTAACCTCTGGACGTAACTTTAAAAAGCTGGTATCTTACAATTGCATTAAAAGTAGATAATCCTCTAACACCAGAACTGAGTTTTATTTTCAAAATCTGTCTGAAAATAAGATTTCGACACTAGGTTCTGAATAAGATCTCCCATCTTCTTAATGCATCATCTTCTGTGGTTGTTTGAAGCTAAGAAAACATGCGTATTTCCTCTGATAGCATAACCAAGAGAAAGAGACAGAGCAGAAGCTATATCTTTCGGTCCCTTACCAATTCTTCAGACCTCTAACAATATGCTTATATATTGTTTAAGGCTCCTGGGTAGTAACAGTGTGGTATGTGCTGCTATAGGGAAAAGAAGAAAATAAAATTTAGACATCAAGATTTGTGCTATTTAATTCTCACAACAGTCCTATGAAGCAGGTGTTATTCCAGTTTTTACAGGAGAAGAATTTGATCCTTCATGAGGCTAAATAGGTTGTCCACAGCCACATGGCCAATAAATACAGATCCTGGATCTAACTATGAAGTCGATGTTTCTGCCCCTCTGCCCACTACTGCCTGAGCCACAGCCTATCATTTTGTTCTTGAACTTAATTAAGAACAAGACTGACGGGGGAGGGGACCTCCTGGGCAGTATTTCTGCCCACAAGCGGGATAACACTGACTATCCTAACATGTTGAACTACAGTGGAGACAGGAGCACGATTTTGGTAGCTCGGGGCAGCTTGCTGTGTTCAGTGCATTCTCCTGCACTTCTGGTGCCTTTGCAGTCCTCGCCAGAATGGGGTTAGGTGCTGGCGACAAACCTGCCCTAACAGTTTTGACAGCAGTGCTAGGCACCCGCACAACCTTCCAAGGCCTCAGTCCCAGAGGGGAGAGCCGGGGGGCAGATCTGCACAGGGGCTCTGCGTGCTGACACCTGCTGTCAACACCTGGGCCTTGTTAACCAGGTAAGCGGAAATGTTTTAAGGCCAGCACTGAGTGTTCAATGACAGTACTGGGAGTCCAAATCCTGTAACATGAAGGACTTGGATGAGATTCTTGCTTTCCTGCTTTTCAATTCTTTTAAATTCTTTTTTAGCAACTTCCAATATCCACACATACAGGCATCCTGCAGTGATCCAGAAAGCACCCTTCCGCTCAGCACACAGCTCCGCCTGTGCTGCTGCCTCTTTCTGGAATATTCTCCACCCACTCTCCCTTAGTTACCACCCTTCAGTCCTGCTCCTATGCACCACCGCCCCGAGAAATCCCAGCCATCCTCCTTGTCTCAGTTTAGGAATGCCTCGGAGTCTAACCCAGCTTGCTAGAGGGTTAAGTCCTCCTCGAATTCTTTCCTTCAGAAGCCACTTATCTCATGTGGTCATCAGTGTGATTATTTAACTAAAGTCGCTTGCTACCCCCAAGGCACCATCCAGAGTCCAGCAGAGGCTGCACATGGCAGGGGAACCACTGCCACTGAGGGGACCAACAGACAGGGGCCAGAGTCTGTTCCCCAGTCTTGAGTTCTTAAACTTTAACTCTTAGTTCTCTGGAAGGGGAGAAACCATTAGCAACACACTGCTTTAAACAGTCTCAAATGAGAAGAAGGGAAAAAAGACTTCCTTTGCCCTTCCAATTCCACAGAGTAAAGGGGTCCACTCAGGTCTCAGCCCTCCCGATGCCAGGATTCTCTCCTCTCAGAGTCAGCAGATCAATGACCCTTCTCTCAAACAAGCTGGTGGCTTTCTCCTAACTGGAAGTAGCTGGTTAGCTTGCTATGGCTGGAAAGGGGCACCAAGCCTCAAGGTCACCTAAACTCATAAGCAGGCAGCCTGCTGAAGGTTTGCCATCCAAGGAGCACGATGAGTTTCTCTTACTTTGGCCCAACTACCCTAAACGCATTGGCTAATGGCAAAGGAGTTGGCAGGGATACCTGAGAGAGAAAACCACCTACCTAGAGAGGGGGTATGTCATCCCTGCCAGGCCTTCTGGGGAGAGGTGTGGGGAGCTATGCCCAGGCCCCCTTTGGGTTCTGTGCCCACATTCTATCTGGAATGTCTTGCCTCGGCTTGGGCAGGGTAGAGGAAAGGTCACCACACACTGAATCAGAAAACAGTGGCTTTACTTCTTGCTTAGCCTCACATTCTGAGAACAGGGACCTGCTATTCACTCTGAATGGGCCTCAGTATCTTCCTTTGTAAAGAGAGAAGGCTGGGCAGACAGGTCACCACACATTCAAATGCTCAGAGGGCTTGGGGAGGAAACCTGAGAGACAGAAGAGGCAGCAGCGTGCGGCATAAACACAGTGACCTAGAGAGGCCATCATTTTGTCCTAAGGCATTAATAATCAGGTACGTTAAAAAACAAAACAAAACAAAAAAACCCTGGGCACACACATGTTGAGGGTTAAATACATTTCATGGGCCGCTGGCTAAAAATGGCCTGGATATTGCAAAGATAGCTTCTACTTCGTTCTATAAACAATGTTTTCTATGTCTTTTAAAGTGCTAAATGTCTTGTGCCCAGCATGGTACCCAAAAACCAACATGGGAGGAAAACAGGAGAGTGAGGGAATCCTAGTTTCAGAAATCCATAAGCAAATCTACTGCATAGATCTTCACCCCCAGGAACCTAATCCTGCTTGCTTGTTCTGTGCTACCACAGTGCGTTCAAACCCAGAACGTGGGAAGATGCCTGCCAAGGCAGCAGCTTCTCCCTCCTGACCCAGCGAGGTGCTGAGTCACAGCTACTTACGTGCCCAGCCAGAGAGGGGGGAGGGGTGCCGGAAGCTGGAGCCCAGATGGTCCATCCTCCTGTCTCTGGGAATGCTGGTTTCAGGGTTCCTGGTGGTGAAGAAGAAATCATCTTGGTAAGAGGGGGCCGTGGGGAAGGCCCTTTAAGACAAGGGGACCATCCTGCCCTCAAGACAGTCCCAGACCATTGCATATACAGACTGAGAGGCCAGCCCAGCTTCCTGTCACGATTCCAGCATCCTGGACATTTTGTCTTTAGCTGTCAGGGTGGGGACGGTGGTTAATGAATCAGAGGAAAGGGGGATAAAATGAAAGGTGTATGTATGAGGGGTTAAGGGTGGAGGGCAGCATGGAGCTGGCTGGCCCTAAGACCTCCCAAACCTCTGCTGGCCCCTTCCTTTCTGGTAGCTTGGCCCCAAAGGAGGGCTCAATATCCAGGTACACTGCACTTTCCAGACCCTGAGTCACAAAGTGGGAATAATACCTACCAGACCCAGGTAACAGGGCAAAAAGTAAAAGCCTTCTAAGTCTACATGCGCCTGTCCTCAGTTCTTCTGGTTTTCCTGGGGTCAGGGGTCTAGAAGTTCCTGGGCAGCTGCACTCCTCAAAAGTGAGGCTGTGTGCCTCTTCCTCAACACTGCTGATGAAAATCTCAGGCTAGGGCGGCATTGGTGGCTCAGTGAGTAGGGCGCTGAACCCATATACCATGAGGTAGAGGGTTCGAACCCAGCCCCATCCAAACTACAATAAAAAATAGCTGGGCGTTGTGGCAGGTAGTCCCAGCTACTTGGGAGGCTGAGCAAGAGAATCACCTAAGCCCAGGAGTTAGAGGTTGCTGTGAGCTGAGTGACGCCACAGCACTCTACCGAGGGTGATAAAGTGTGACTATCTCTACAAAAAAAATAAAAAAAAAACATTCTCAGGCTAAACAATCCCACTCAGTCCAGGGCACACAGGCCTGGGGTCGGGATTGCTGGCTGGATAGGAGAGTGCACCAAGGTTACCCTGCTCTGGGATGGGGAGGGGCAGCAGGTGAGAGCAGAGGACAAAGGGAAGGAGGAGGGAAGACCAGAGCGTGATGTCTCCATGCTCCCATGGCAGGGGGCTTAGTTCTGGTGGATGAGGATAGGCTTGGCCCTGAACTGCTTTCAAGGAAACCAGAGCTTTCCACAGGAGGAAGAATGAGCACACCTATGGTCTACTACACAGACACTATGCCCACCCCATAGTTCATGGGTCCAAACCAACGTGGATTCAAAGGAAAATCAGCAAACACTGCTCCTGGTCAATCCCAGATCATCTATCTGACTCATGAAGATGCATGCAGAAATGAAACTTCAGGTGAAATCTAACACTGGAGGTTGGGAGAGAGACGGCCCAGAGAGCCCAGCTTCCCAACCTCGCCCAGGCAGAGCTGGGCCACCCCCTCCTTCAGCTACCAGAAGTAACTAACAGAGACAGTTTCCTACCAGGCTCCACATTCAGGACTGCGTGCCTGCTGGCTGGGAGAGCCCATTCCTGTCCCCTGGAGCTCCTCCGGGGCATGCCCCAGCCTCTGCTGCGGCCTCTGCTCCTCCCTGGAGTAAGAGCAGAGCAACTCAAAGGACACAGCCTTCCGACAAGTCAGATGTCCTCCCTGGAGGAGTGGCGCACAGCCCGAGGCGGGAACCAGGAGGTCCAGGGAACAGCCACTAGCCTCTGAGTGGCAGTTCTGCCTAGTACCTGGGCACACACCTGGCGAAGCACATGGACTGGGGCACACCCTGTGACAGGGCTGGTTCCACTTCCCTAACTGGGGGGAGGGAGGCTAGGTCAGACAGAGGGTAGGTCTTAGCCCAGAGCCAACTGGGAGCTCACTTCCTCTCCTGCTTCTCCTTTGGCCCAAATGGTAGCTGCACCTCTATGGCTATTCCAGCCTCTTTCTGTTATCAGGGCCTCCAAGTGCCAGGCTCAAGAACAGTGAGTAGCAGGAGGCAGGGGAGGAGGGCAGAGTGACAGGGGAGGAGGGACAGGGAGAGGAGGTGGAGGAGGAAGTTTCACAGTCTAGTGCAATCCCATCAGATCATAGAGGGGAACACATACAACTTCCCCTTTTCAAGCACTTCTCTGCCTCCCCCTTTTGTTTCAGTTCCTTCCTCTCTGGACTGGGGATGGTGCGGCTAGTGCGCTGGGCAGGGGCCGGCACCAGGTACGCAGCCAACTGGGCTCTCGCCCGGCTCCATCTCAGGCCTGGCACGCTCCCTCGGGCCGTTACCCGGCATGCCCTTCTCCTTGTCAGGGAGGCCGCACCCTCTTGTTTTCAAAGTTTTATAACAGTATTGTTTGTTGTCCAGCAGATTAAATTCTTTGGAGGCTGGGAAGGGGGGAGGAAGAGGGGGGAGGAAAAAGAAAAGAGGAGAGAAAATACAAATAACTTCTATTAGGGCTAAAAGATTAAATGAGTTCCTTTCTGAATATAAAGTTACCTTTCTTAGAGAGAGGCCAGTGGCCAGGAGCCTGTCTTCTCTTCCTGTCTGTGCCCATCCTCTCTGGCCCCCTTCTCCCCAAGCAGGATGATGTGCAGGGTTCAAGCTGAAAAGAAGTACCAGCTAATGCAGCTAGGGGATGCAGGCCTGAGAGTCCCCCACCCCAAACAGGATGCATGACATACGGGTGAGCTGGTCCCAGCAGGGACACCCTTGATTCTCATCTCCAGTGTCTGCCTGAAGCAGTCCAGGACGATGGGGGGCAAGAGGGTCTGAAGGCAGCTGCCAGCACTCTTGTCTCAAAGATACCTCATCCCTGGAGTGAGCCAGGGGTTTGTTTACACTTAAAGTCACACATTCACTGATGCCAGTGACACTGGAAGAACTATACCCCAACAAAACAACTGCATGAATATTTACATACACTTAAGGAATAAGAAAGAGTGGAAAATAAGAAAGAAAAAGACAAGAAGTCAATATACAATAAGCATGATCTTACAGACAGGTCCCACTGAACAGGACTTGGCCTGCAATACCTTTCGACACAATCTGTGGGTGGTGACAGCACAAAAGGATGCATGAGTCCCCATATTTAACACAACTCTCATAAGCCATCACTTGATTTATTTCACACTTTGGGTTACCACTAATAGTAATCCCATTTGAACACCTATCCATGCCTGAACACAGGTGGCAATGCCTATGGCCCCCAGAGCCATAGGCCTGCCCTGAGACATTGCTCTTTGCTTCCCTTGCTCCCAGCAAACTGTCTGTCCCTGCCTCCTCCATATCATTTTCCCCAGGCGCCCCCACCCTTCTGCAATGCCCACTAGAAATCCCTGGGACTGGGAAGGTCCTGATGATACAAATACCATTGGAGTAGCTCAGGGCCCTTTCATGGAAGGGATGAGGGGGCAATATGCATTTCTCCTTTTTTAATATGTAAATAATACCAGTTTCTTTAGGGGCAATACCAAAAGTTCTCTCTGCAAAGTGAAACAAGGCCCAAGTTCCACATTCAGTGTCCACACTGGTGCATCCCTCAAACCCCCCCCCACCACCACCACCAAACACACAGCTCAGCCTTGGTCTGTCTTGAAGACAGAATGGAAAGATGGACAGAAGAAGCTTGTACTAAATCACAGTACCCAAACCTCATTCTATTCCAGGGATGGTCTCAAAGTCCCATAGGCTCAGGGATGGGAAGACCCTACAGATCAAGGAAAGAGGCTTTGTCTTCCCTTGGAAACCTCAGCAAAGGAGACACACATTTCTAGCCTAAATCACACTCCTTGCTGCAGGTTCTGGTCCATTCTCTTTTTTATCTTTCAGGTGAATAGAAAGAACCAGGTCTAACATAGACAAATATTCACACATGAGGCTACTGAAGGTTTCATTTACCAAAAGAACTCCTCTTTGGATTCCCCACCACGGGGCTTCTCTATAATCTAAGGATGAATTTGGGAAATACAAATGAACATCCAAAGACACATAAGCACATACCCCCAACCAACCTCAATATTCCTGAAGGAACACCTCTAGAAATATAGCCTAAACCATCTCGGCTATATTTACTGTAAATAAACATTTTCCCCCTCTTCATACAAGTTCTGGATCTATTCAAATAAAGAACACTCAGAAGACCAAGTGGCCAAGAAGTCCAATACTCTGTCCTAGCACCTCTTATAACGAGTGGGGTTATGCTCAACATTTAAAGAAAACTGACACCCACAAATTCTCTTACCTAGCTCACTCTCCATGGGTAAGGCCTCCTTTTCCAAGTCAATCGTGAAGCAAGTATTGAGGGCTGAAGTCAGTGTGTCTAGTATCTTACTTTATACTGTACGTGAGCCAAAGCTTCCAGCAGGTGCTGTAAATCAGGCAGCAAACAGGTAAGTTACACACAATGCGCATGCTGGGCATGGCTCAGGGCTTTCCTTACAAATCTGTTGGAAAAACCTCAAAGACCACACGATGAAGCCTGGTCTCCAAGTGAGCTGTACTCAGCAGAAGCCTGCCTACGTGCACATGCACAAAGTGCCATACAGATGCAACAGGATGGGCTGAAGCATCGCATCATTCCAGAAGCTTCCAAATGTAGGAAACCTCTCCAGGAACACATGGTGAATGGCTGGCCTTCCTGCCAAGAAGTGCAAGCCAATTCTCAACAAGAGCTCCAAGAAGTCTGAAGAATCAGGGTGTTGGAGAACTCAGACACTCTGAAGTTTCTTTCCCCTAGAGAAGAAACCTAAGGATCTCAGAGAAGGAGTAAACTAGCCAAGACCCCACTACCCTACTCCTGCCCCTGCCCCACAGTCAGACCTAGGGAAACGACAGCTGAAGTTGGGGGCCTGGGTAGGTGTTTCAAATTAAGCAGTACAAGCAATTACATCTTGGCAAGACTCTATCTGGCTCAGTTTTTGTCAATGACAAGGATACCACTTACCCTCACAGGCTGCGTGAGGTTCAGATGAGCAAGTGTGGGAAGTAGGACATGAGAGTGATGTGATTGATGGTTACTAATCAACTCCTCTCCTGCCTGAGTCCTTACCCAAAGTCTCGTTCACTACACCATACCAGGGTTAAAGGGGTGAAGGCAAGCTCACAGTTACTATGCATTCCAGGTAAACATTCTGCAAAGCAGCAAGCAGATACAGTCTTAGAGAAATGCAGTTATTTTTAAAACTGTGTTCTGTGAAGCAGATTGCATGGCATACCCCTTCAGCCCCAGAGGCTCCTACCCACGTAGTCTTGGAGAAGTGGTGGAGCTGAGGCTGCTGCCAGAAGCTGGGCCAGAGTCCTGGCCACCCCTGGTCCCAACCCGGTTGGGCCTGGTACCTGGAGCTTTCCTGCAAGTGTTTTGTCTTGACTATCATTTTAAGAGTAACTCAAGACTAAAAAGCTAATACAGAACGAGGGGCTCTGAGATACTTTTGGTTTTCTCTTTTCCTTCATTGTCATCTTTCAAAAAAATTTAATTAATTTTTTTTTTTTTAACAGAAGGCCTTAAACAACACATGAAAAAAGAAGGCTAAATATAAAAGAAGACTTCTTGAGCGCAAGGGGCACAGACCGTGGAACAAATGCCCTCCACTAGTCCAATATCCTGTCATCTCTACAGGATTTAGGGCCGGACAGGATGGAGCATCTTTGCTAGATGAGGGTCTCTAGGCTTAGACCCCTGTAGCCCCACAAGCTCTCCTAGCAGCTCCATCATGCTCCATCTCCGACAAGCCTCTTGCAGGGAGCCTACGGCCATGTCCTCAGCCCCTGATGCAGCCTCATCTGTCAACCACCTGCACATAGTTTCCAGCCCGTCCCTCCTCCTTCTGGGAGGGCCTTCCAACTGTCTCTGCCCACCCACTCTAATTCATTTTGACAGGACTTCCAGATCCTTCACGTTCTCTTGGTGTAATTTAGGTCTAGTTTTCCATGTTCTGAGTTTCTGGCTAAGAAATACCTCCATGAACATCTAGGGGGGCCCTAGGTTAGAGCTGGAACCTTTGGTTCAACTGCCTCACTTCATACATAATGAAACTGGGGCCCAAAGGGGTAAACTGAGTAAGGTTTTGCCAACAGAGCCAGAGCTGGAATCTAGGTCTGCTGACTCCTCAACACTGAGCAACCCTACCTTCCCTCCCTGAACACCCCCAACCACGCTCCCTCGTCCTGTGCAACTGCAGACCCCTGGCAGCAGATGGCAGCCTCCACAGCCCGCGTGGGCCAGGCATCAAAGACCAGCCAAGGAGGCAAGAATCACGTGGCCTGACTCAGCCCGGGCCAGCCACCTTCCTACCAAGTAAACAAGTCTCGAGCCCTAGAACTGCAGGCACTGAGAGCATGCTCTTGCCATCTTCAGCACCCCTAAGCCATCTCAACCTCTCTAGACACGGAGCTCAGGCAAGCAGTGACACAGGTAACATCTCCCTATGCAGGGCCTGTCCCTTCCCCACTGCCCTTCGCACCACCTCTGAGAACTACACGTTCTGGCAGGAGACACTGAGCTCAGAATATGCCTCCTGTAGGCACGTGTTTGACCAGTGACTCAGCAAAGACCTAACCCTATCCTGAGCTGTGTGGACAAGGGGGGAGCAAGGAGATCAGGCCGAGGAAAGAGAGTCAGCTGGTGCAAAGGAGGGCAGGAGATGGAAGGCCCAGAGCAGCCACAGCAGATGGGAAAAGCTGTCTGCTGCAGACCGGAAGTGTGATGTCTACTCCACCTCGGGCCCTGATTCGCCACAGGCTCCTGTAAGGTATAAGGACCTCAGGTGGATTTTCCTAGTTACTAGGAAGAAAGAAGAGCTTAGAATCTGTATCTATCTTGACTCTTTGGAAGAGAGCTCAATGTCTTCCCAGGTGACAGCGGTACTTGAGTCTCTAGGTCCCCCTCTTGATTATGTAGACCCTCCTTCATCCCCACACCATCTCCGTATATACATTTGTATACATTTTATGCATTTCTTAATTCTTTTTAAAAAATATTATTAGTGGTATTTCCCTATACTGGAAGGTTTGCTCCATTGAAGTAGAAATCTGGTTTTGTCGAGTTCTGCATCTACCTGGTACAGCTCCCACCACACAGCAGAGGCTCCGCCTATATCAGCAGAAACAATGCCTTTGCCTTGCACAGCCCTACCTGTCCGCAGATAGCAGAGGGCATCTGCCTATGGCATGCCTGCCCAAAGGAATGCGGCACAGCCATCCCCAGTGACTGGGAAGTTCCCTTGGGTGTCTGCCTTTCCCTCTGGTTCACATCAGTCCTCTTGAGGACCTCAGCTCACAAAAATGTCTGACTTTAGCTCAAGAGGGTAAAGAAAAAGTACAGGCTTTGGAATCAGAAGTGCCTGGTTTTAAACCTCAACAACCCCACTTACCAAGTGTGTAACCTTGAAGTCACTTAATAATCAGTTTCTTTAACCATGAGGTTGTTCTGAGAATGAACCCAGGAAAGCAAAACAGGGCTCTTATAAAAGATTGGTTTCCCTTTATCTGGATGGTATGCAGAGACGAAAAGCTCCAGTGCCCATCGCATGCCGTCATACCTCATTATGGACTCTGATGTGGGCACCATGCTGCCTTTAGTACCAGGCACTCAGACACGAATCCTTCACAGGGGACACACATGTGTCCTGCATCATGGCAGGCAGCCTGGCTGAGCACTGGACTTGTCTTCCTGCACCTTCCTGGCCACACTCCTCTGATCCAACCATGTACGACACGTCCCCAGGGGGCTCTCCCCATCCCTGTGCCCTCAATCCACCCCACATAGGCTTGATGCCAGGGCACGAGGTTCTGTACAGGCCATAGGACCCTAAAAGTGTTTTGGTATATCAGTGTGTGAGTAGGTCCTGTGGAAGGAGGAAGCAAGAAACCAAACTCAGCCTATGCTTTCTTCACAGCCATGCCAAGTCCCAGCAAAGCAAAGCAAAATGAGGGACTCCCACAGACGGCTGGCTAGTGGGGAAGGCTGGGATCTCTTACTTATCTCAGAGGGAGGCAACATGCCCCCAAAAGTGACCAGCACAAGGTACAGATCCTCTCCAAAGCTGTGGCTGCAGCCTCGGGGGTACTCAAGCCAGGGGACAGAGCCAAGATATGCATTAAACAATTCACAGCGCAGTGCAGACCAGGATTCAATGAACTAGAGAAGGTGCTGACCAATCAGGGCCCCTGGCAGGGCCCCTCCCCTACAACTCCCAGCCAAGCCACACCACCCCAGCTTCAGAGCCATCAGCTCTGTTAACCTCTGCAGGATCCAGGATGGAAGTGCCCAATGCTGCCTCCTGGCTCCCAGACGTCAGGGACTCAAAGGTCAAGAAAAAAGCACCAGATGTGCCAGGCTCCTCTCTCAGGGATGCCAGTTGTTCTGCTAGTCTGACTGGCAACACACACTTCCCCATGTCACATCAGTAGAAGCCAGGCTGGTAAGCTGGGGGAAAGAACTAGATGAGGGACAAAAATAGGAAAATCAGTGGGGAAGCACCAATCCCAATTCTGAAAACATCGGAGACCAGGGAGACCACTGCATGAGCAAGAGCAAAACCAATTTCCCTACACTATCTACCCTAGTTCCCCCAATCTAGCCAAGGACAGGGCTGAGGATGGGAACACAGGTCACACAGAGGCAGACCTGGGGACGCACCACACATGTGAGAGCTGAGACCCCCAGCAAGGTCAGCAGCTATGTCTGGTTCCAACTCTACAGCAGTGCTGGCCAGACTCTAGCCCACACATCCCAAGGGACTTGGCTCCCTCCTCTTCATCTCCCTGGCTGCACCAATGCTAATTGCTCCCCTTTACTTGCTCTCCACTACAACAATCACTGCCATCCCTCAGGGCTACTGCTAGAGGGGCTGGGACTTGCCAGGTTCTCTAAAGGAAGAAATAGTGGATTCTTCCAAACAGCCCTGGATCCCTCACTTGCTGAGGATCACAGGCTGCTCACAGCCAACTGTGAGTCTCATCTCAAATGGGCAGAGAAAACAAAATACCGAGAGGGAAAACTGTCCAGTCTTCCCTGGATAGTGATGGAAGCAGCGTGGCCAAGAGGGAATAACACCCATACCCCTGAGACTTGAGCAGACAGGGATGACCGCTGTGTGGCCAGAGGTGGGATTCCACAGATACCTCATGAAATAACCCAGCATCATTCCTGGGATTGCCAGACCCAAGAAAAGAATCTACTGTTGGCTAATTCCAACTAAGCTCTATTGGCCAAGAAATATTGCAATAACCTACATGATTCAGAGCAAGATTTCCTGGTGATGTGAATGAAAGCAATTACAGTCTGCTTTCTGAAGTGTATCTATAATGCAAAAGACCTTCCCAGTTCTGTAGGCTGTCATCAGTTTTAACGGCCACAGTTATTATAAGCAGCAACAAGTATGGTACATAAAAAAGCATTTTATACCTCAACTGCCTAGAGATGGACCAAGGATTTCTAAAGTAAAGACAATAAGGCCTAGAAGAAGAAAGTGGCTCATTCAAAAGAAACCCCCAAAGTAGAGAAAGAGCCCCAACACCCACTCCTCAGCCCAGTCTAAACTCCATACCCTAGACCTAGACTGAGCCCCCTTAAGGCTAAATGAATCTAGAGCAAGAATGAATCTCCCTAAGACTACACAGGAGAGAGGATGCCTAAGTCACAGGGGGCCCCAGTATCACTGAAGGTTTGAACCCAGACTCTCATGCCAGATGCTGGGGGACAGGGAGATCTTCTAGTCATCACTGTGGGAGGCCCCAGAGCTCTTTCCACTGCCATACCCAGCAACATTGCCCAGCTATCACCCACTGTCCTCCCAGCCTGACCGATTTAGCTGGCCACCCTGCCCCCAATCCTTGGTGGTTACTAACCCCATTCACAGAAAAGCCAGAAGTAGGAGAATGGAAAGAAGAGAGTGATTGTTTGTGAGATTCTGAATGGAGAAGTCTGAGGACTGCCCCACTGAATAAGGAAAATGACCTTCACAGGAAGGGAAGGCTAAGGAAGGCCAGAGGGAAGAGGCCACACATGACTTACCTGGGACGCAGGAAGGGGTTAAGTCCTATGTTCCTTGTTGCACCTGGTTTCCAATAAGCAGCCTGGTGATGATTCACTGACAAGCCTGGGATCATGTCACGCTGATCAGCATTTATGGTCATGGACTCACACAAATTGGTGGTTCAATAGTACCTATGAGAGGGCAAAGGGGAATATCCAACCTAACCTGCCCTAAACTACCCAGCAAACCACAACTTCTCCTGAGGACAGCTGAGCCATTGCTGCCTGACTAGAGACAGATCTCCAAAAATCCCAGATGGGCAAGGATGTAGAGCAGACACAGCTCCCGGATGCCAGTAGCTGAGTTTGCCCTCATATATCCTAAAGAAAATCAAAGGAAGGAGGAGAAAGTGGTAGAGGAAGGCAAGGAATGCATGAGGTCCAAAAGAAGGAAGAGGCAGGCCAAAAGACATCCTTGAGCAAAGCAAGGCAGCCAGGAAACGAGGAAGAGAAACCAGAGGCGGATCTTTGAAAAGGGCACAACTGTGCCTTCAGCCACGTCAAGTGCCCTAGACTCTCCTCTTCGAAGGCCAATATACACAGGAGAGCTATGAGCCCCTCCTGGCCCTCATCCCACAGCTGGCATGACCTTTGAATCCATCGGCTTCTGAACTAGGGGAGAGGAAAGTAAGCAGCCCCAACCACCACCCTGCCACACACACACTTGGAGATGGCTCATACTCTCTAGGTTCTGGTTTTCTGATAGAAATGCTCATCTCCAGCAGGGGAGGGCAGACATGTCTGATAAGAATTGCTTAGCACAATGCTATATATAATCTAGGTTCCTACCAGCCTAGAGATGTGGAGCTAGAACTTGGCAGAGAACCATGCTAGGTGCTGGCAAAACCATCCTCCCCCAGCCAGCCAATGGGGAGCCACATTTCCCAGCTGGGGACAGTAAGGGCACACAGGGTCCTTCCTGGCAGCATACAGGGGGACACATACAGAGGGACACAGGCTGTTGGCTCTGTTTTAGGGAAAATCAACTTCTTCCAAATGTGAGGGGAAAGTGTGTGGGCTGAACACCAAATTCTAGCCTCTCTGCAACTATCCAGTAGCATCAGAAAATCAATCTAGTCCTCTCTTCTGTAGGACTAAGGATAAGTTATGCAAGAAAAGAATAGAGAAGGCATAGCAGGTGGCTGGGCTCAATAAAAATCTATCCACTTCCGATGTTTGAAGAAATAAAAGAATGCAGACAAATACTTACCACAGAAAGCAGGGCTGCCAGGCTTTGCCTTCTTTTGTTCCAAATAAATGCAAGTGAGCTATTCTATCCGGCAGTACGACGCTGTCTTCGGCACACTGGCACCATCCTCTGTTGAGCCAGAGTTGTCAAGAGGTTGTCACTCACTCATGGAGCTAACTCCACTTTCCCAACTGCTCTCTATGGGGAAGAAATAGGCAGACAGGTAGGCTCAGTTCACAGAGTCAACCAAGCCATGAACTTTGTAGATCCCAACCGGGGTCCCATCTGGGGTTATGCAGCTCCGAGACCAGGGCCCTCAGCCATTGCCCACCATCCAAGACAGAAGAAAGACAATGCTGGGTAAAATGACGTGGGCCCATCATCCTGGGCCAGTATCAAGGGGTACGAGGTCTGACCAAGGAGGGCCTGCCTATCACCTCTTTCAGAAAACAAAGACAGAGTGTGCAAGAATGGAGAAGACATAGAGACAACAGACCTTTCTGAAGCACGAATCCATCATATGCGCAGCTCAGGGCAAGGAAATATAAGACACCAAAGGTTCTAACACCAACATACACACAATCTTTTTAGGTCAAGTTGCTCTCTACTCAGGCTCAAAAAGACTTGACTCAAAGGGGCTATGTCTGCCTGTACACTCTGGGTGGGGATGTCTGGCTCTCATCCTTTGCCCTGCGTCACTGTCTGCTGTGACCTCGGCAATGTCTCCCTGCCCCCTCTGGCTCCCAAGACCCAGGAGCCACTCCTACCAGAGATCCCAAATGAGTCACCCCAGGAGGTCCTTGGGGAGGAGGAGCTGCCCAGTGACAATGGTCAGTGCTAGCATCATCCCCCAGAAAGCATGCGCCTGGAAAATGGTACACGGGCAAGTTGGGAAAGGGAGCCAGGCTGCCCCTCATCCCACACACCAGTTGTTTGTTCCTCTGCCCCCTGACTCTGGCTAAAGGGGATAAAGAAGAGAAAGGGATGATGGTCTGGCCAGGATTCTGCGGCAGTGGAGGCGCATCCTCTCTCCCGTTCCCAAGAAGGCCAAGTGGGGTGGGGCAGGGTGTGGCGGGGGGATCACGCGCCTATGGCGCAAAGCTGCAGAATAAAGAAAAGCCTAGAGCCCTGAGCGGCCATGATGACGCACAAGAAAAAAAAAAAAAAGAACGAAAAAGGGTCAAGAACTCAAGGTCCACGACTTCTTAGGTCCACCTAAGAAGGAAATGAGAAAGATGAAGGGGAGAAGAGAGACTTTGACTTGGGTCAACAAGGAAAGTGAAGGCTGACACAGGCTAACCAAGAGCTGGCATTGAGCTTACAGCCCATTCCACGGATCCACCATCATCGCATGGCACCCAGCAGAAAATTCCTAAGACGCCACATCCCCATTGGTGACAGCCACTGCTCCTGGAGTGCAAGGATGCCGGTATTCACTCAGATCTGCCTGGCCACCCCCACCCCAAAAAGGGAATCACCCTTTATGTCAGTCAGTGATCACCAGACTATCACAGACAGAGCCATAGTGAGAAACTCCAAAGGGCTTTCTGGCCCTGGGAAGATGTCTTGTCATTTATGACCAGTGACAAGAGCTCAAAAACTGACCCTGTTTGCCAAGCTCATCTAACAAAACAGACAGCTATGGTTTTTTGTTGTTGTTGTTGTTTTCCAGACTCAAAATTCAAGAGTGCACAGAGCCCTGCTGAGTTACCTGGTGTCGCCCCCATCCTGATGTTGGGCAGTGCCTTCTTCTCTGCCCATCCCTCCCTGAAAATGACCCTAGGCTAAGGATCAGCTTAGAGCCCCAAGCTGTTTTTGCTGCTTTCATGTTGACAGAACATCCTGGCCACTCGGCTGAGAGCTCCATCTCCCGGCTCCTGATACACTGAGTCATCTTCCAAAGAGGAAAAAAACAACAAAGCAGCCGTCACCAGGGTCCCCACTGCCATCCACTGACTACTCACTGGCTGTCGTCACTCTCCGCTCTGCAGCCCTGGAATTGGTAACGAGGGGCTTCAGGGTGCCCAGCTCCCATCTCATGGGACTCAATAGCGTCAGGAAGGAGGCAGCCACTGCTGATTTGGAAAGAAGGGAAACTAACCTGGCATCAAAGGGCTCCCAGGAAGGCTCTCTGGTTAACCCTCACTTTGCCACCACCATCCTACTGCCTTGTGCCCACAGCACATTCCGGACACAGAAGTAAAGTGGCATTTACTCCAGGAGGCACAGGCACTACCTCTCGGGCTTGAGGTGTGTCCTGCCCAGTGACCTCCCTGACCCTCCTGTGACACCGTGAGGGCACATAAGCTCCATTCTTCCCATTTTCTTCTCCAGCCCCTGGCTCTGATCCCTTTTTAAGTTCTCCATAAAACACTGGGCAGGGGTAGAGAGCTGCATCAGTATTTGCTGTGAACGTATTTGCCTGGCAAGATACTAGGCATTTCTATATAATAATTGTGGTGCCTCTATCTCATTGATTGAGGACATGAAGACTTAGAAAAGTCATATGACTTGTCTAAAATCACCCAGCTGAGAAGAGGCAGCATCAAGATGCAAACTTAGGTCTGTCCAAATCTATCTGGAGCTTATTCGGCTCTAAAGATTCTATAACTTCCCCCTCCCTGCAACCTCCTCTTCCAGAAGAAAGGCAACCAGAATAACTAAGTCTATTAACCCACCAATTTCAGCTACAAAAATGCCATCATCTTAAGTGAATCTGGCTATAAAGAGGGGAAAGTTAATGATATAGGTATAGGAATAGCTAGGTGACATAGACCATGGATACAAGATCAGCCACCCAAACTCCACAGAACATCAGGAACTTACACAATTCCTTAAATAGACACATTCTGGAAGTATACTTCATAACAGGCATTGCAAACACTGAGGCTTCAAAGAGGAAAAGTACAAAGGCTTTGGAAGCTTAGACTTCTACTGATGACCATGCCACTTACCCACTCATGGGACCCTCCTTTCAGGGTTGAGGTAAGAAATAAATTAAATAAAAGAGCCTAACGTGGTATCTAGCAAACAGGTTCCAAATAGATATTTGTTTTCCTTCCTCCTTTCTCTAGTCTCCCTTTTGGAGCTCCTAATTGTGACATAAGACTTATACACAAAGAACCATGATGCAAGAAAAGTGCCATAAAAGAGGGACAACGGGTACAAGAGTTTGGCCGAAGGAGTGGGAGTGGTTGTGATTACCCTGCTTCTTGCAAGGGCAGTCAGGAGAGGTCCGTGGAGAAGGTGGGCCTGCGACAGGTGGATATAGCAAAGAGGAGGCACAAGGAACACCACCAGTGAAAGCAGAGAGGCAGAAAAAGCAAGAAAAAGTCAGTTGCCTGGTATTGTTGGCACATGTGGTCTCCGCAGGGCAGCTCAGAGAGGTAAGACTGTACAGGAAAGCTAAGGCCAGTTACAGCCAGCCTAGAGCATCATGCCAAAGGGAAGGGATTTTATTCTGGGAACGATGAGAAACCATTTTAACTTCCTAAGCAGGAAAGACAAGATGGCCGCTGCACGCAAAAGGGCCTGGAGAGAGGACTGGGCAGCCGGGAGCCTCACGAGAGGACTACAGCTAGAGGCATGGTACCGGCAGGGGGCATGGAGAAGAAACAGAAAAGAGAGACGGTAAAAAGGCAGGGCCATCAGAACAAATCCTCCAGGCTGTCATGGACCTTACTCCTTGTCCCCATGGGGAGGCTGCTGGAGACAGAGCCTATTTAGGGAACACAAACCCCGGGTCTGACACGTCTGAGATGAGCTGCCTACCTCTGCCTCCAATCTCCCCCACAAACACCCAGCTTCTCCCAAAACTGCTTTAAGCCTCGGGCTGATGAGGGAATGGGAAACCCAATGCTCACACTCTGGCAAAGCTGCACCCAGGTAGTGAACCGCCACCCAGAACTAGGAGGTCTGCCCCTGGGGCCACCTTCACTGCGGCAGCCACCACTGTGCCCGCCTCTGCTGCGCTTTTGCTCCCCCCATCATAGCCCCCGCCCCCCGCCCACTCTGCGGAACTGGCACAGCAGGACCAGAAAAGCCAATGCCACCATGTCGGAGACCAGAAGAAATGCCTCCAAAATGGCAGCCAATCCAAGGAATCCAGAAGATTATATATCCACCCGAGAAAGGGAAGCCAGTGACAAGGGGCGTGAACTGTCAACCACCTTCCAATAGACTCCCCATAGTTGTCACGTCTTCTCCTCCAGAAACTTCCTCTCAGAAATCAGAAAGGATATGAGGACAAGGGTGCACCCTCATCCCTACTCCCTGAGAGACCCTGAGATCTATAGGTGGTACGGGGCACTCAGAAGGACGTTCTGCATACCCCGCCCCGTGGTGGGAAAGGTAAGCCATTTAGGTCCTCAAACCTAGCTCCTGCCACTAACCGGACAAGGGTTAGCCCTCCCAGGGGGTATAATTTTCCACTGCTCCCCAGTCAGACCCTCCCCAGCTCTGTGGGCCCTGAGGAGCAAGGAGGTAGGGTTGCAAGGAAGGGCCAAGAAGGTACACATCATGCCCTCGGTTATATAATAAGAAGGGCGGTGCTCGTCCTAGGCCAGAGACCCAGAGCGCACTGCGCTCGGGATGCGCAGTCACGGGTGGGGGCCACTGCGCATGGCTCAGGGCTTGAAAAACCCCCTTCCCATAAACATGACATCCACATGGACTGGATGGGGAGCCGGGACCCTGATTTTTCCAGGCCTCCCTCCCCCAACCACAGGCGAACAGCCTGCTGCCCTAGTTTTTACTATGACTCCTCATTCCCCAGACTGACAAACCTTTCTAACCTGGGACCTCCAAATCTCCCATCCCTCACTGACTTCTCTGGAAATTCCACCAAATATGCAGGTTCTGAGCAATTTCTTAGGGTCAGTCTTCCATCCTTACCTTTCCAAGCACCCGACAGCAGCAGCTTCTAGAAGGTAGATCTTTCCCACACTGGGCTCAGGTCACAACTGGCTCCTGAGGGCCACTGGACAGCACCGGACGTCAATGCAAATCTCTTGTCCCCAGGGAGTAGCCCCGAGTCAGCAGGAAGCCCGGGGTGGTGGCAATATCAGCAGCAGCAGCACTGCCCTACCTTGTCCATGTGTTTCCAGGGGAGCCAAGAATTATTTTGCCGCAACACTGAGGTGTGGCTGATTGGAAAATTACCTTTTCCAACACCAAATTAAAGGACAGATATTTTCTTCCAATTTGGTCAACCCCTTGCGCACCTATCTACCCAACCTTCCTCCCACCAAAAAAAAAGTTTGAGGAGCCCTGAGCTCTTCTACTTTATGCTGCATAAAATTTTAAAAGGGTAAAGGAAGAGGCTTCAACTGGGCAGTCAAAAGCAAACATAGACACAAGAGCCTACGCACACCCCTAAAGAGATTTTAGAAAGCTGCTGGGCTTCTCCCCCCTCCCCTTTAAGCAAGTGAAATGCAAACTCAGATTTGATACCCTGCCCTCAGCCAATCAAAAAATGCTTTTCACCTGCCATCAGCTTGCTCACCAATCAGAAGAAGTGTCTGGAGTGAGAGCCCTCCCCTGGCCAATGGAAGGCCAGCTCAGTCACTTAGTTAATGATGCAGCAGTACAGGGAAGGCCATCACATGTGAACTGGAAGGGAGCCAACATGGAGACACAGAGAGCGCAAGGTAAACAACTTTCCAACGCCAAAGGATGACATTTAATCTCTAAATGCTAGCTTCCCTTCTCAGCTCATCCTTAACCCCTCTTAGCTGGCCCCACAGACCCTGGGAGCCTCACTACCTGTCCCCATAGAGCCTCTAACAAGATGCAACAGTGACTGCGTCACCATTCCCCACTTTCTCCAACTACGCAGTGACAAACCTACCAGCTTTACCCCACTTCTCCCAACCCACACCCCACCCTCGCCTCCCACTTCCCACCAGCCCCAAATTCCCAGGGCCAAACATTTCAATAAGGTAGCCCATGGGGGAGGAAAAAAAAAACCAAAAACCTGTCCCTCTGTCTTCCTCTCAGCACTTCTCCTCACTCCCTACTTTCCACATAAGACCTGCACAGACAGATGGACAGACGCTAACACCGAAACAACCTGGAGAACCAGTCTGTCTGTCCACTAGAAAGAAATAGGGTAAAGGCTGGGAGGTCAGGTGGAAAGCCAGAGACTACCCTGGTTAGGAATGAGCAGCTGACACTAAGAGAAAAGAAATCAAAGTGGAAAAAAACCCTCCCTCGGAGAAATAAATAGCAAAAAGCGAGAAAGAAGGTGAGAAAGATAGAGCACCCACATACGTAGAGACATCGCCCCTGATTCCAGCAAATACGTACGTGGGGGAAGAAGGGGGTTACGCCATCAAGTCCTGAAGCCCATCGGACCACCCATTGCAGCCTGTGCAGACCCAAATCTTGGTCCAGTTGTAAGGTGCCGCAGTCCCGAATGTTCCAGAATTTGGTCCCGTCAAACCTTTCACTGTCGCCCCGCAACCTCTTGCTCCCACCCCTGCCCCCCCACCACCCCAC
This sequence comes from Arctocebus calabarensis, assembly GCA_963573935.1. NCBI lineage: Eukaryota > Metazoa > Chordata > Mammalia > Primates > Lorisidae > Arctocebus > Arctocebus calabarensis. The sequence continues at coordinate 23,212 of CAUYON010204492.1, read as the reverse complement.
CTCCTCCCCGCGGGAACCGCCCGTGCCACCTTGCGTGTCATCTCCTTAGCTGGGCTACCCAGAGGCCTCTGGCCCCCGCAGATCTCTGAACGCTTGGCAAGTGAGCTGGCAGAACCTGGTGCCCAGTGTTGCTATGACTTGTTTCTTGATTTCTCTCTCTCTCTCTCTCTCTGCTGCAGCACGGCTGTTGCTAGCAGACCTATCGTCGGAGCTTGCTCTCTCTCACTCTCACTCTCTCTCCTCTCTCTCTCTGAGCTCTGTGACGCAGATCTAAATTCTCCAGTCTGCTCCTTGTGTTGCAAGAGCAGAACTGCAGCTTTTCCCCTGGAGAGCTGGAGGGCAGTGCCAAGGCTGGTCAAACAAGGCAAAAAAAGTTGGGCCTACACTCTGCTTCCCCGGCCATGCTTTTGAGCTTGTTCCCCAACTCCTCCCGCACCTCACTGCCCTGGGGCATAGAGGTCCCAGTCCCTACAGGCTCATTCCTTCCCTGAGGGCTTCCTAGCCACAGGACTACTTAACTCTTTGAGTAGCAGCCTCCAGAGCCAAGATAGGGCTGCCCCATGTTAAATGTTGCGTCATCTTTTCATGAGCCATATGGACTCTCCCAACATTGACAGAAAAGTGGTCCTCAGCCTGAGACCACCATTTCATTAACTCTTTCTGCCATGGACAAGTCCAGGGTTATAGCCATAGCTGATTTCTGTTGTTGTTTTTTTGCTTTTTTCGCTACAAACCTTTTTCTCCCTGGAATTTTCTAAGGACAAAAAGTGTAATTAAAACATTGTTTGCTTACCCTATGAATGAGATCCTTCTACCAGGGAAAGAATTTGAAAAATCAAATTGAACTGCAGCTTGAAGAATCCAGAGTAAAACAGTTTGAATCCCCGTTCTTCCTGGCCTCAAAATTTTAGAGCCTAGGTAGATGCGTCCAATTACTTTTCAAAAGGCACTTAGGCCACGTGGTCTCAGAGATTCAGGTTGCTGAGTCATTTGTTCCCAAGACGATCCTTCTGACAACATGAAAAGCAGCAAAACAGAGTGACAGCCAAGCCTGGACCTGAATGGGCAATGGCTGGGTCCTCTTCTCCAGCATGGGCAACCAAGTAAGATTCACATCCCCCAACCCACTCCCCACCCTCTCCTCCTCTACAATGGCAATGCCCGGACATCCAACATACCTGGAAACTCTTGACAAGGTAGAGAGTTCCCCCACAATGCTCTGGAGACTGATTGGGATTGTTTTTGGATACTCATAGGTCTCCACTGCAGCAAAGTATATAGCTACCAACATTTTTCTGCCCTACAGACCCCAAAATGCTTCCAAGACTAACTGAGATACTAACCCCCTGGATTCTACATGCCCAGACAGACCTAGGGAGTCTCAGGCTCCCACACCACTACACTCAAAGAAAGCAGACCTGCAAGGGTTTCTGATAACCAGTTTCATGGTATGAGCCTAGACCTGACCAGAAGTGAGAGATATATTCAGGTCCCAGGCAGATGACTCATAAAGTATAACACATCAGGAACTTTGCAACTTCCAAGAAGATGAATGAGAGTAGGAGACCAGGCAACCACATTACCCCATACCTGCTTCCCAAGAAGCCTTCTTTAAGCAAATACTCTGGGCCAAGATTTCATCCAGCTGAAAGAAGGACCACATGTAAGACAAGCATGGCACTACGAGGTTTTTAAAGAAGCCCAGAGCATCATGCCAGGCTCCCAGCAGAGGGGGAAGTGCTTCAAATTCACACCTCCTGGGCTCCAAGGTGGAGCATGCCAATAAAGAAGTCACCTACTGGTCTGATGACCAAAGAATATGGCCTTGATGGCACTAAAGCAAGTCCCCCAAAATGGTCCTCTGCTTACTTCAATCCCATTTGCCATAGTTTCCTTCTCCATGGAAGAAAAACATGCCTAAGTTCATGTTAGGACATTCCTGATTTATCCAAGAGCCCAGGATCAAATAAACAAAGGGCGCTGAGTTCTGCCAGGGAGCCTCCTCCTTCAGGAGGGAGAACCAGAGGGAAGTAGGCTCAGCACAGAGTTGGCCCATCACCCTATGAACTCGGTGAATGACGTGGCTGCTTACTGCCATGGCAATGGAGATGTCACGGGTGGGTGGAAGTGAGAGAGGCAAGTAAGTCATGAGAGACGGAGCAGGAGTGAGGCAGGGTCAGAGGAGGGACACATACAGCCACAGAATTTGTAGAGAGAGGCAGACTGTGGTCTACAACCACAGAACAACTGAGCTTAAGTCCATGCAAGATAAGTCCCCATCTCATGGGTGTGGCATGGACCAACTGTGATTGGCAAAACGTTATGCATTATGACAACACTTTGGGAAGGGTTTGTTTCGTTTCGCTTTCATCTACATCTTTTTTTTGTTCCCACGACCCCATTATACCCTTCTCACAATTTTACTAGGATTTAAATAATCATTTTAAGTGCCTCTGCCCAATTCTAGGTCTTCCTTTTATTAACTCCATTCTGCGGGGCACTAAGAACAGAAAAATCCAAATGGGATGACCAGGAAGCAGAAATGAATTCAGTTCCAAAAACATGGGAGGATGTTTACTTAGCCAGTACGCTCGAGCCTACAAGGAAACAGTTTTACAGGGTGCTGCGTGCAGTGTTTGATTTCAGGGGTAAAGATAACTTCGGAGTGAGGAGAAGGTGCTGGCTCCTTCCACTCACCTTTGGAGGCCTGGGGAGGCCAGGCCAGTGCAAACTTGAAAGGGCAGGGCTTCAGCTTAAGCCCCAAACGTCACCGACTCTCTTTAGCCTCTCAGTAGCAACAGGCCCCAGAAACTAAAAAACTCTTCAGATCTGGCTGATCAAAACTTCAAAATACCAAAGACAAAGAATTTTTTTTCTTTAAAGGGAATGAGCTGAACTTTGACCTGCCTTTGTCCAGGGTATGGAATGCAAACACTCTGTACTGGCCACAAGCTCCAGTCCAGCGGGCATCGGCCAGGAAAACAGGCTCCCTGCCACCTCTCGTCCTGCCTCCTGGCTGGGGCCAACTCTACAGGAACGCCATCTTTACTCAGTGAGAGAAACTGTGCTCTTAAGACCGGGGAGCTGTCCAAGGGACCGATTCTAAACTCTCCCTGGCTTTCTAGAGCTACAGTGAATGTTCTAGATAAACAGGCAGCAATCTGGTTTCAGGGCGAACATTTCTATTTGCTGTCTGGGAGCAGGCAGACAACAAGCACTTGGTGACCCATGAGATAAATAATTTATAAAGTCCCCACTAAGTGCTAAACCTGTGTACAGCACGCAAGAAGGGGTGAAGTGTAAGACTATAGGCCATCACCTCAAACATACACATTCTGCGGACCCTCTACAGTAGTCCCAAATTGGCATTTTGGTATCGTAAAAATGTGCTCTTTAAAAGCTGAAATCCACTTTCAACTTTGATAGTGAAATAATAAAGAACATACCAGTTGGATTCCTGGGCTAGCCCCCCAAAGCCTCTTTTATCTACTTCAGGAAGTTCCCAGCTCTGACAGGTAATAAGGGAGTGAAGCAGCCTGGGGAGGGCATATGGCAAGTGAAACGAATACGCCCCTCCCAATGGGCAGTCCCTTCCAGCTCTGCCTGCTTAGAGTTCTCTGGGAATGGAGAGCCAAAGAGCCTAGGTCGCCCACTTTTTCAGGACAAGGCAGAAAACTAGCTTTATTTTGTTAATTTCTTTTTAACCATTGTCAAATTTTTATTTATTTATTTATTTATTTAGACAATCTCACTCCATACCCTGGGTGGAGTGTCATGGCATCATAGCTCACAGCAATCTCTTGGGCTCAAGTGATCCTGTTGCATCAGCCTCTCAAGTAGCTAAGACTACAGATGCCCACCACAATGCCCTGCTAGTTTTTCTATTTTTAGTAGAGATGGGGTCTCAATCTTTCTCAGGTTGCTCTCAAACACCTGAGCTCAAGCAATCCACCTGCCTTGGCGTCTCAGAGTACTAGGATTATAGGTGAGCCACTGCGCCCGGCCATCAAATTAAAAAAGTCAAAACATATCTATAAAGTTTCCAGTTTATTCTCCTGGTCATAATATGTCCAAAATATGATACATTTGCAATGAAAAAGGGGAGAAAGCACTGCTAGAAAAGGGATTACAAAGAAGACTAAACTGACGAGATAATCTTTACTGCACAGATGCTGCTATTTAAGGAAAATAATAGCCTAAAGGAAAATAAGGGAAATTTAAACTTCAGGTCAATGATTCTCAACCAACCCCACCCTGAGAGCTGCAGGTAGAGGCATGTATTGGAATTATTTTTAAGTACCTGTGATACTATTAATGTTCTAATATTTGCAACCCGATCTGACCTTCCAGAACATTGTTTTTCAGCCTTTTTTTAATCTCATGGCACACTTGAACCTATAGTTAAGCCTCCATAGCACACTTACATTATGTTAATGCAAAAAAGGTAAAAAAAAAAAAAAAGAGAATATATTAACAGTGCTTTGAACTTCTTTCAAAAATAATCAATGATCTTTCAAAATGTTTGCAGCCTACCGAAGGTCCTCTCGTGGCACACTAGTGTGCTGTGCCATATCACTGTTCTAGAAGGGCAGAAAAGTGGTGCTGATACACTTTTGATATGCTCTGTCTCCCAATTGAGAGCTGCTGCTCTGAACATCAACAAAGGGTACGTCTAGGGTTTTGGTGATAATCAGGGGAAGCATTATTATAATCCACATGCCCACTCCAGGCACAGAGTCCTTCATGAGCAAGTCACTGTCTCACCTCTACTTGATTCAACAACTCCCACTACACCTTTGGAGGATTCAAACAACCAGAACACAACTGAGATGAAATCTCTCTGCAGGTAAATAAGAGCCTTTAGGTCTTTGCTCTGCCTCTGGTGCCCCAGAGAATAACTATACTTCCCCAAAGACTTTGAGTATTTTAGCACCATTGTTACAACTCTTTAAGTTCATAGGCTAAACAAGAAGGTACAAAAAGGGAAATGAAAAAGGAAGAGGGGGCAAAAGAAGCCAGAGAAAAATATTCTTAAAATAGCTGATCAAAAGTTTACAAGCCAAAGGAAAAGAGGAAGACACATTTGCATTGATGAAAAAGGAGACTCTTGGGGCAGAATGAATACCTGAGTGAAGAGGCACTCAGAGTCCACAGTTCACACACAGAAGAAAATGACAAGAGCCACCAAATCAGACAGTTCCCAAAGCCAGCCACCAGGTTGTGCCAATGATCCAGGACAAATTGGTTGAAACCTAGAATTGGGAAAAGAACTATATCCAACTTATAATTATACATACAGGGCATTCTTTTGCCCAACTACAGGAAGGAACTCTTTTTCTTACAGATTTATTAGAGTTATTTATATATCTTGGATATGAATCTGCTTACCAGTAATAGGTATCGCATGTATCTTTTCCTCTCTTCTTGCCTTTGCTCTTTTATTGATGACTCCTAATGATAAGAAATTCCTCATTTTAATGTCATCCAACATGCCAATCTTTTCCTTTATGGTGAGTGCTGCGTCATAAGAAATGTATGGCTATCTGAAGGTTAAAAAGATATTATATGTTCTCCTGCAGATGAAGTTTTATTTTGCTTTAACATTTAGATTTCAAGAATTTAGTTTTGTATGGTCCTTTCTTTCCTGTGGACATCAGTGGAAGAGCACTATTTATTAAAATGAACATCCATCCTCCATTGCCTAGCAATGCTCTCTTTGTCATAAGTCTGGTGTCCAGATATGTATGGTCTGTTTCTGGGATCCCTGTTCCACCATTGCAGTATGGATAACTGATCATAAATCTGGTGATTTTTAACATGAGGATGTGTCTACAAATGAAGTTTAAGGGCATATACATTGAGGTAAACTCAATGTGGGTAGGCACAGTCTGAGAAGAAGACCCCAGCCTGGGGCTTCTCAGAAAAATTAGGATGAGCAGAAATAAACAAAAAGAAAAAAAAAAAAGCAAAAGCATCACAAGCTAAGGGAGGGAAAGCAAGTAGAAAGGCCAGAGGTAAAAATGAGTCTTATTGTTTTGTAGAAAACAACACAGTGATTCAGAAAACAGACTCACACAGTTTTACCTGTATATAAATCCCCTAAGATGATTCAACTGTGTAACCTTAAGCAAGTTACTTTGCCCTTCCGAGCCTCAGTTTCTTAATCAGCAAAAAGCAGAACACTTTTCCTCATTGGGACATAAACATTAAATGGGCTATTTGATGTAAGTCACTTAGTAGAGAGCATAGCACTGTAAGCATTTCACAACTGTGGGGTGCTATTATTAGTGATACCACAGAGACCTGCCAGACTGTCAGAGCAATTCTGCCATTCAATGACGTACTGAGTACATACTACTAAACAAAAACAGTACAGCTAGCGGTTAAAAACTCTGACTCTAAAATGAGACAGATGTGAATCGGAATTCTAAAGCAGCCTCATTACTAGACATATAAACTTGAACAACTTACTTAACCTTTCTAAGTTTCTAGTTTCAGCTTCATCCATATTTCACAGAGGCTTTCTTGCAGAGGGCATTACGAGATACAAATGCATTTACCACAAGACCCAACACAAAGTAAGTGCTCAATTAATCCCAGCTATCACTATGATAATGGATGATAAGGATGAAGATAAGATTTTGCACTCTGTACAAGAAAAGACCTACTAACACCTCCAAAGACCTATAATGTCAAGCATTTTCTGGTATCCTATCCAAGCACTAACCAGGCAAGACGAGGCCTAGCTTCCTACTGATAAGATCAAGTATGTTCAGGTTGTAGATGAGGGGCTTAAAGGAAAAAGGTTGGTTTTGATCAAGGAAAAACCAAATTATTGGAAAATTTAATACTTGGTAAGGAAAAGATAAATTTCTATTATCAGGGCATTTCAAAAACAAACAAATGCACAGAATCTCTAAATATATATATTCGCAAAAAGGCTGAAATGTGTGGAGACGACAGGAGGATCGGCCTAGAAATGGTGCTAAGAGTAGCAGCCTGATGGCAATTATGGGAAGAAGGTTCCTAAAAGAAGAGCACCGTGAACGACTTAGGGCAACAACATGACCTTCAGTCTTCAGTCATCAAGACCACACCACATCAGCCTCCTCAAGGAACCAGCCCAGAGCCACTGAGAAGCTTTTCCCCCAACCCATGACCATGGCCCTACACCCAGGTCAGTGAGCTGAAACGAAACAAGGCCCAGTAGTGACAACAAACACTCCAAGGGCACAATGCGGTGCCAGGTGCCAAGTGAAAATCTGAGAGACAAGGGCTGAGGACAGCCTGTGCTGGAGGGTAGGTCCTGGCAGAGGTGAGACGCAGACACGGACACAGAATGTCACTACGGATGGGGAGCCGGAGCCAGGCGGCAGACAGCGAGTGGCCTGGCAGACACTGGCCAAGAACGCGGGACTCCCCCAACTGCAGGGTGAAGGAAGATGAGCAGAGGCCAAGTCAAGTGCTGAATCTCCAGCACAAATGAGAGTGAACCCCCCCACACTGTTAACGACTCCCATGTGCAATCTACCCAGGGCAGCACAAGGAGGGGACATGTTTGTTTGCAGGGAAGGTCAGGACTGGGAGGCAGATATTATGACCGGGATGCCCTATTTGTAAATAGATGCTTTTTCCTGGGCAGACTGAGTCAGTCTGTCTCTCAAGCCAAAAATCCAGGCTCCAAAGTGTCTTGCCCAAGCTGGCTCCCATCACCTTCTGGGTAAGTGCAACGGGCCAAAACATCTATCTTGTCCTAGGCCACTAATCATTAAACCTCAGCTCCCACTCCAGAGGGCTCACACTCAGCCTTAAGCAAATCCCAGTCTGACCATGGGACTGACACACGCTCTTCTGATGATGGGCTGGAGCCAAGTGAACATGGCCACTCTGCCAGCCACTGGTCATAGCTCCTGGACATGGGGCCTCCAGGGGTGCCCCAAAGGGCACAGAGTCTTCTTGGGCCTCAGGGAATAACCCATGCACCTCTTGGCTGGCTGCTCAAAATCCTGGCCTAGCCAATGGATGGAAATAATTTCCAGAGAGATGGAGTGTGGCTGGGCTATGTGAGTCAGACTGAAGAGCACATGCTCCATGCTTGAACGGTGAAACCTACAGCCTATGCTGCGGGCTTAGATGTGACCTGGGAGGTCTTGGCCAGATGTTCCCCAGACACAGGCTGATGCTCTCAGATGGTATTGCTGTTCCTGTGGGCAGGAGGAGCTGTCTCTAGGGTACAAAGAACCTGGGCCACTGATGACTCATGGAGCTGGGCTGACCTCTGTGCTTAGTGCCATGTGACTTAAAAACGGAGTCTCCTTCCTGCCCCAGGACAAACTAGTGCTTCGCTTAACTGAGTCACAGCTAGACAGCAAGAATTATAAACATAAGTGGGGCAGGGGCTTCTCCAAGAGAAGGACTTGAGCTTCGATTTACACCCTGCCTCCTCCCCCATAGAGGGGACTGTCTGTACCTGGAGTCTAAGACAGAGGAAAAAGGAGAACAGGACCATCATGCATGGCTGGGGGCTGTCAAAAACAATCACTAATGCCATAATGTGGGGCAATATTTGGGATACATTTTCATTTTGTTTTCACAACACAAAATGATGCCAAAAGTAAGGCTCCACAGAATCTTTGAGGATGTGAATACATCCTCTGCACGGGTCCAAGTTGTTGACCAGAATCTTTGGGGGTAAGAGTCAGTGCAATGGTTGTTTTATTTGCTGAAATAGGCATTAAAACAACACTCTTCTATAGGGTGTTCTGTCTCTGAAGCCCTCTGGGACCAAAAGACAGCATTATTTTCAGGCTAGGAGCTGGCACATGCCTCTAAGGCAGCGGTTCTCAACCTGTGGGTCGCAACCCATAGGAACTGTATTAAAGGGCCAAAGCATTAGGAAGGTTGAAAACCACTGCATAAGGCCAATAGTTTTTTTCTTTCTCCTCCCCAAACAGCACAGCAACAACAGTTCTGTCTTAAAAGATAGAAAGTTACACTTAGAAGCTTCGTCCAATGCTATGCAATTTGAGGTGAAGAGCACTGTCCAATACCCTCCCTCTGAAAACTTCAGAAGCCAAGGTGAACATTTAGAAAACAGGTGGGGCCTTTGGGAAGGACTGTCATTGATTTATTCCTCAAAAACGTGTTTGGGCCTCCTCTGTGTCAGGCACAGCATGAGGCTCTCTCTGAGGAACTCTACCCTTGGCCAGCAGGGACTTTCCAGTTAGCAGAGGCTGGCGAACCTGAAAGGCAGGACATGAGGAAGACAGCTGGCTCCTCTCCCATCCTGGTCCCCCCCCCCAAAAAGACGGTGTGAGTCCCGCCACCCCTGCAGGCCTAGGCACCTGGACACTGGTCTGTGCCTCCTGTGCGTCAGGCACAGCATGGAGGCAGACCTAAGGGTGGGGTTGGGTGGGGAGGACCTGAAAATGTGTGTGAGGATGCTGACATGAAGAAAAGCCCTTCTGGAGCGTCTCAGAACCTCCAGTCATCAAAGAGGTGAAGGAGCTGAGATGTGAGACGAGTCGGGGATGCCCCTGCCCACTTCTCCAGAGAGGCCCTTTCCTAGCAGCCAGGCGGACACCCTGATCAGGACCCCTCCCACTGACCTCAGGAGCAGGCACCAGCATCCACGGTGAGGTCACTCCAAGAGTGGTAACCATCATTCCTGCCCAAAACCCACATAGTCCCCACCCAAACAGCCTGGATGACCAGCCAGATGAAGCCTGTAGAACCTGGGGTTTTAAGGCACCCTCCACACCATCTGGCCTCACCTTCCACTCACCAAGATAAGAAGAGTCACCCTGGGTTAAAGCCCAAGGTGTGTGATCTTGGGTGAGTTATTTCATCTCTTGGCCTAAATTTTCTCATTTATAAAGTACAGCTAATATGTTCATGAGACCTTGTCATGGTGCTGTTGTGAAGATATAAATGAGTCTATGCAAGTAAAGCACTTAGTAAAAACAGTGCCTGGCACCTAGCAAGTATTTGGTGAGGAGTAGCTATCACCACTGCTTTTATCATTAGCATCCCTGCATGCCTGTCATGTGCTTATGTGTAAACTCTACAGAGCCCACAGAAAGAGCTCACCACCTCCCAGGGCTACCCACCTTCCCTCCCTCATGCCTTTCACAGCTCAGAAGGGAAGAAAGTAATTCAGTGCTGCACATCCACATCTGCCTTCCTGTTGCTGCTGACCCCCAGGGTACCGCAGGTCGACTAACACCCACACCACCTGACAGCCTTTAAATACTGTGCCCAGCAAACCTCCTCTCATCAATGCCTTTCCCTGTCAGGGGCAAACAGTCTCATGTTTTTCACCATTCCTCACATGCCAGCAGCCCTGCTCTGTACTTGGTCTAGTTTGACATTTTCCCTCCTAATTGGGATCAAGAACTGAAACAACTCTGCAAAAGAGGCCTGAACAGACCAAAGCACAGCAGACTCTGATCTTCCGTTGCCCTTTCTTCCCCTGGAGTTCTTGCCCCTCTCTCTTCCTAGCCCACCTCTGTGGCTGTCCTGTTGTCTATGCCCACCCTGGCCCTCCCACACACCCTGTTTGAAGTGCCTTCTTCATGACTCTCTCAGTCTTGATCTTAGGAACCTATCGATCAGGCTTTGTTGAATAATTTCTATGTGCCACAACACTAAGTCATTTCACATATATTATCTCCATTAATCGGCTCAATTTTCCTTAGCTGGGAATCAATCCCAAAGCTCACCTGCTCCTTTTCCAAGTGCTTACTGGATGGATGCTTTCCACCTGGCCAAAATCCAGCAAAGAAAAAGCATTTTGACGCTGTTGATGCTGGATGAGAACCTGAGACCTATGGTCTTCTCTAGATTAAGCAACAGGTCTACCTTTATCCTCCATTCCTTCCTGGGTTCCAAAGATGGCAATCCTGCAGGCCACATGTCTACCACAAAGATTGTTCTCCCTTCTCTGAATTGCAAAACGCTTTAACCTCTTGTTAAATTTAGAGCCTGGTAATATGCTGTCACATCTCATGTCTCATGTGGCTCATCGGTGCCTCCAATCAGAGCCTGAACTTTTCAAAAACAGGGCCCTGACAAGCTTCAGATTTCTTCTGAATTCTTCCCAAAGCTAAGCTTCTAGCAGCACTCAATCAATACTTGTTGATTGGCTGATGGGACTTTATTAGGCCTGTCAACATGATGACACACACCCCCCCCCAAAGTCCCCAACAAATACCCTGGAAATGGGCTCACCTGATTCCAATCCCTTCCCTACCCTCACTAGTCCTCTGAGGTTTCTGCTACTCTCTCCTTCCTTTGATCTACACTTATCAAACAAGAATGCACTTGTCTAACTCCAGCTTTTGGAAAGGGTCCCCGAGCAAATATCAAAGGGACGCCCAACCTGTGGTGTCATAAACACCAGTGATCACCTCACCCTCAAGGCTGATGGATGCTAACAGCAGCTCACCCCAGGCTAAAAACAGTACAACCCGAACACTGAGTCCTAGGGCTTCATTATGTGGTTTCCTTTTCCCTGTGACCCCAAGTGAGGCTGAGAACAAAGGATACACACATCCGCTGTCCTAATCACACAGGTGGGAAGGCCACTGTCAAACCCACCCTCTCTTCGGAAATCAAAAGACCAAAGACGCTAATAGCTCCCCATGGCTACAAACTGTACATTTCAGCTAAGGAAAGAGCAGAAAGCCAACCTTACCTGACAACAGGAACTTCAGAAGAAGAGAAATAAATAAGCAAAGGGGAATCATCCAGGCCCTCCGGAGCAGGTGGAAAGATGGAGCCTTGCGTGCCTCTGGCAGGCAATGGGCTGAAATTCTTACTATTGCCAAGAACGTACAACATCCTAGGAAAAGTGGGGACAAATCCCCTGTACCTTGCTGCCTAGCTCTGAGCATATCACAGATTCTGATGTACTCCAGACAGCACCACAGGGCCCATTCTGAGACATGATTAAGTTGTGACTGCACAAGAGGAGGCCTAAGGACCTTCAGAGGCTGTTCTAGGTAGCGGCTCTAGTTAATTAATGAGCTTTTACCAAGTATCTCCTGATTCCTCTAAGTATGTTCAACACCTAAGACAAAGCCAGGCACACAGTGTTTGTGGCTGCTGCTGAATCCAGGACAAGAGGGAAAAGAGAATCAAAATTAAATGTAAGATATGGTTCATAACCAAAGGCGTTCCTAAAATAGCTTCCAGAGCTAACGTGATTTGGGAACAGTTATAAAACAGCCTCGCTGCTAGGAAGCTTCTCTCCAGCCTGGACAGCGATGTATGGCCCTGGTCTAGCTCCACTAGGACACATCTCTTTCCCTTAACTATCTCCTGGGTGCATGGACCAACAAACACCGGAAGGGAAACACAGTACAACTCCTTTGGGGCCTACTTCTCAACATCCGAAATATCGAGTTTACCCCTCATTTTTGGAAATGTTAAATATTGAGATGCTCCTCACTGACCCCCTGATACCTACCTCCAGGCTATCCCCAGAGTTGATACATGTCACCTTTTCCCTAGCAGTGTGTCCCAGCAAGCCGCTCCCAACATTTAACCTCCACCTCGAACCTATCCCAACACTAGGCTCCCCATCTCCTTTTTCTTTCATATACACAGAACCAAGTAACAAGTTAAAAAATGGCAGGAACTCTTTCTGAGTAAACTTTGTTCCCTGGCCAAGATGACACAGCCAAGCTTCACCATGGAATGTGTTCCTCCTCTGGTGATTTACAACCTGTTCAGGCACAGGCTGGAATCTGGCCAGTTGACCTCTAGGACAAAGCTGTCCCCCTGCAGCCTGCAGGAGTCTGGGCAGAAGCCTCCTGTCAATGCTTGGGCCCATAACCCTGACCACTACTGGCCCCCAGCTTTGGGAGCTGAGGAACGGGAGAAGTAGACTCTCCATCTGGCTTAGAGTACCTTTTTTTTTTTTTTTTAACAAGAATCTGGCTTCTTCCCAAGACTGTCCTGGGAGCTTAGCCCTCAGTCCTATCAGGAACAGTTTCTCCTTGTCCCCCTTCCAATAAGGCCAAGACCCCAAATGAGCATGTCCCTTGCCTTTTTCCTGCACAAACAGCATACTGCTCATCATGACCCTCAACATTCACAGCACTCACCACACGTCATGCTGGTGCTCAGCCCTACGCTGCCTCACAGCTCACTGGGACCTTCATGACAATGGGGCAGGTACCATCGTTGTCTCCACCTTCCGTGTGAGAACTCAGGAGCTCACCCATGGAGGCACAGCTGTTAACAAAACTCAGAGCCGAATCTCCAAGCTGCCGGGCTGCTCATACAGGGGACATCCCGTCCATCTGAGTAGACTCCCTCCCAACGCCTGCCGTCTGCTGATGAACCACTCCCTTTCTTCACACTTGACAACTCCTGGTATCAAAGGCTGGAAACACACAAAGAGGTCTCTTTTAACACACAAAAGGCCCAATGTATATGAGCCCTTTTTTGTACCTAAGTATTAAATAAGCTTTTACTCCTCATTTAAGTGAGGTGCAATGTATGTTTGACCCTCTAGTTTACAAAAGCATTTTTATGATGTATTATCTAACCTCTTTCCCTCCCAAAGCCTTATGAAATATACACAATTATTCTTCCCATTATACAGGTAAGTACATGAAAAAAGCTAGGGGAGTCAGCCAAGATCACTCAGCCAGTAAGTGACAGAGCAATAAACTCAACCCAGGACCTCCATGTCTTCTGGGTACCCACCAGGTGAAAGAAAACAGCACTGGGATGGAGAGTGGGGGCCTGCAGTCAAAAAGGCTCACGCCGGCAATGGGACCCTGGACAAAGTAATTACCTGTACCTTGTATCAGTAAAAGAGTGCTAATAACAACTATAAGCATGGTTACTGCAAAGAGTAAATGAGACAATGTATGCAAATGACTTAACATGAAGCCCAACACATAGTAAAAACTCAATAAAGGCCAAGATTCTTATTATTCCTTACTGCCCAAGCAGAAGCTATAGTGTTTCCTTAACTTTCTATGTGCCTGTCATAAAGGATACAAGCACAAAACTCTGTATGCAGCAGGTACTTAACACAGGTTGACTACGAGCAGTCGACCTCCTTATGTCCTAGCCCCTGCACCTCACAGCAGCTGGCCAGAAATCACAGGACACAGACAACAGTAAGCCTGGTGCCACAGGCAGGGCCTGACTGCTACACGGGCTCCCAATGGCAAGGATCTGTCTTCACCCACCAGGAAGGCCTAGGCCAGGCTCCCAACCCTAGCGACTGACTGAGAAGCAGCAGCGTCTATCCTAGACAAACATGCCCCAGACCCACAGAGAGACACAGGTTCCCAGCTGCAGTCTCCGGCCACAAACAAAATGGCCACCGGCTGCTGGCACGTGTCAGCCGAGCACAGCTGCGTCTACCCAAGGCGGCCGTCTATGTTTTCTTCACATTCTGTCTTAACCTTCCCACCCCCGTAAACCCCCAAGGCCCCAGGTCTGTGCTCCCAGGGCTTGGGAACATGCCTGTCCTTGGTAAGAAGAGCAAATAAAAGCACATGGCCTAATTCCAGCAGCCTCACTGTTTCTCACTTTAAGATGAAAATAATAAAAACACACACATACAGAGGCTGGAGAGTGAGGGGGAGATTAAGTGGTGTAGAAGCTGCGGCTACAAGGACTCGCTCAGCACAGGCTGCAGTAACCTGGCAACGTACGAAAGGTGTGTCAGAGAGAGTAGGATGCAAATAGACAAGCACACGGCTGGGAGCAGTCAGGGCTGGACGGGAAGGTTACAACGTGCTTCCTCTTGGTACTGAGCTGGGGGTGCAATGGGGTGGGGAGGGACACGCAAATAGGGAGTTATTGCCCACACAGTTTGTGATTCCTAGCCATGCATCCTCAACAGCCTCCCAACTGGCCACCCTGCCCAGGCTTCTTCCTCTCTAATCCAGACTAAATGCTTCTTCCATCAGTATCTTCTCTAAAATTTTGAACTGCCAGTCCCTCCCCTTCTCTGAGACCTTCCATGGATGGCTCCCCAGTGCCTAGCGTAGGCATCCTCTAGCATCTAGTCCCAATCTGTCCCTCCCACCTTAGTTTTCACCATTCTCCCACTACTGTAACTTCCCATCCCACCTAACTGCCCCTTCCATATGCCTTCCTCTGAATATAGTAAGTCTTTTCCTGACCTTAGCCTAAATCCTGCGGGCATGGGTTTTTAAATGTACATTTACTGAATGCCTACCACGGACCAGGCACTGGATAAGTACTAAAACTACAAAAATGCTTACCAACTATCTTGCCCAAAACAAGCTCATGGTCATAGGGCAAATCAAATAAACCCACCAATGCTAAACCAATGTGACAAGTAATACAGGAATAACACACACAGAGCACTTACTATCAGTGAGAGACACTATTTTTTTTTTAATTTTATTTTAAGAGACACTATTGCAAGACCTTTACTTGCTCATTTAATCCTTTCAATAACACCCAGGAGGTAAGTATGCTTATTATCAGCCCCATTTTACAGATATGGAAACTGCCACATAGCAAAGGTCAAGTAGAACTTATTCAAAGTCGCTGTGATAAAGGACAGGTTTCCATGGACATTGAGTATCTCTGGGAGACAGGCTGGCATGGGCTCTGAGGCCCAGCAGGGCAGATGGAGGTGGCCACAGTCATGAATAGAGCCAAGTCGAGGATGCCACAGCCATGGACCCTTCTTTTCCAACTTCCCAAAAAGAATATTCTGGAAGTGGGTACTCCCAGATTAAAGAAATGCTCGAGGTGGGAGGTAAATATTACCCAACTGTCTTCCCTCATTCTAAGAAAGAATGTATGGGACTATGTATACAAGCAATAGCAGCTGTCACAGTGTGAGAGGACAGGAAGCTCAATTTCACATCAAATCCACTCAACAGCTACATTTCCCCCAGGTAACTCAGTGGGGAACTTTACTGCTGATTACTGGGGGCTCAGCAGCTCCATTCTCTTGTCTGTGGCACGAACTGGGCAGGGGGAATTTCTGGAGCATCTGGAATGGCCTCTTCTTTCTCTTCCTGCCTGGCTACAAGCCTCCACTTGGCTAGGAGATTGCACACACTCCTATCAACCAGGCTGCCTCTGCACCTGTGCCAGGCAATCCTTACCTGTGCCATGGAGGGAAGATGCTGGCACAGTCCCGCTGTGGGCAGGCACAGGGCACTGTGACCCAGACCTCAGACTGGTCCTGCTCCTCCTGCCCTCTGTGGATACGGTGGTGGAAGTGGGGCTTCAAGGTTAGGCACAGAAGGGCTCTCTGACCCTTTGGTCCAAACCTGTGGCCATTCCTCCTCTTCAACTCACAGCAGAAATTGACCCAGGGAAAGCCTGGGATCCACATAGGCCTCCAGGGCAGCCTCTATCCTGCTCTAGCCCCACCCAGCTTGTGGTTCTACCACTGACCAATTACAAGGGACTCTATCCTCCTCCTCCTTTTCCAGCAACCCTGTGGGGCGCTTCCTGAGAACTGGCTGGAACAGAAGCTCCATGAAGATGGGGATTTCTGCCTGTTTTGCAAACTAATGAATCCTCAGAGCTTAGAACAATGCCTGAAATATGGTAGGTGCTCAGTAAATACCTGTGGAATGCATCCTTATCATCTCCACCTTATAGATAACAAAAGTAAGGTGTATTTCCTAGGACATAAAGGTAATACATGGCAGAACCAAGGTACAAAACAAACCACATTGCACAATCATTTAACACCACTGAGTTCCTGACATGGGCAAGATATTCAGAAGGAATAAAATAAATTCCTTTAATAATTCCTTATGAAAGATGATCCCCACAATTAAAATATTTATTTTATTTTTTGAGACAGAATCTCGCTATATTGAACTCCTAAGTTCGAGGAAGGTTCCTGAGTAGCTAGGATGGCAGGCATGTGCCACTGCACCCAATTTAAAAAAATTTTTATTAGGAACCTATTATGTGTAAGGCACTGTAAGACATAAAGATACGGACTTTCTTTAAAGGCTGTGTGTGTGTGTATATATATATATATCACATATATATACATACCATAAACATATGTAAATATACATAAATATATGCTAGTTATATACACAGTTATGTAAGTATGTGTGCATGCCAGTATCTTCAATTTTTTAAGCCCATCGCTAGGCAGCATGGGGAGCCCAATGACTCCCCATAATAGCTAATAAATACAACAGGAACAAGGAAGCGGCAGAAACCACTGGAGGAAGAGGCTCCATGAAAGAGGCAGAAGCCGGGCTCTGAAGACGGAAAAGCCTTCACCAAGAGTGGAAGCAGCAAAGGCACCCCAAGGGGCTGGTGTGTGCAGAACAGCAGTGGGAGCAGAATGGCACAGGCTCTCGGAAGAATTTGTCGAGACATTTGACTGCCCAAAGAGTATTTTTTCTTTTTCTTTAAATTCATATCCCTACTCTTAACTGTTTCATATTCTGTACTTATCAGTAATATTTTCTTTGAAGAAAATGTTGCACTGCAATGAAAATATGTATTTTTTGGAAACTACTGCTCAAATTCGAACTTGTTCTCCTATAGATGGGCAACTGGAATTGCCCAAGGAACCAGAGGTAGCTCGTGGGAGAACTGGGGATTGGTCATAGGCCTCTAGGCTTCCCACCAGTTGTCAAGAACACTATTAGGTTTCACAGGGTGAGGAGGGAAGAGCACAGAGGTGGGCTGCCATGGAGCCTGGGCACTATAACAGGGTAGGCCCCTGTGTCCTAACCAGTGAAATGAGGGGTCCTTGGGACCCTTCTCAGCAATGTGTACCTGAATGCGGGACCTAATGAGGCATGTTTGGGCCTCCACGGCTCAGGTCTCCACTCCTGCTGGAGTGACTGCAAGACTTTTTTGCTGGAAGTCATGAGTTGTTTGTTGGTTTTTTTCCTGCTTGGCTTGTTTTGACATGAGGAAGAAGCTAATCCTCCTGGCAAACCTGGGTAACACAACAAGACCGCAGTCTCCTCCCTGGAAGCAGCAGGGGCAGCTGGCTCCAACAGGGAGAAACCAGACCTAGGAGTCCGATTGGTCAGCAGCTGACCTCTCTGCTCCAGCTGCTGGTGGCTCCTACACATCCCACTGGGGCCGTGTTCCCTTAAGAGTACAGGCTCTGGAACCCAACTGGTTCAGTTGCTGTCTCTGCCTATTCTTAGCTGAGTGATCTCAGGAAAGATACTATACCTCTCTGTGACTCAGTTTTCTCCTCTGTCAAATATAAGAATTATCCCCCGGAGTTACTGTGAGGTTTAAATGTGTTAACACACAGAAAACATTTACAATAGCACCTAGGGCACGACGAACACTTGATAAATGTGTCTGTCATTACTATGTTACTGTTTGAACATAACGCTGCCTGAAACCTCATCTCAGGTGCCTACCAGATCAGGTAGGATGCTAAGGTCACCTGCTGTGAGGCTGGGGTAAACAGTGAGGCCAAAACTACCACAGGCACAAGCCTACAGAGACCCATAGCCTCCTTTAGGGTCCTGGCTTCCCTTTCAGCACCTCACAGCCAGAGGTAGGTAGGAGATGCCTCATGCCTCCCTATTACGCAGAAGCAGGTAGGGTCTCCGGCCTACTGCCTTGGTTCCTGCCCTGATGGGTGGCAAGGGATTGACTCCCTGTAGAGAATATTCATGCTCTAATACTTTATTTACATCCTGTGGAAATGCTCTAGGCATTCTCCTGGAGATAAACAGCTTCCAGGCATCCTGAATTTGGGGGAAGCTAGAAAGATATTATCTTTTAAAGTCATTTCCTTGATACCCGGGGCCAACATTGTGGGTGTACCTAGGAATTCACCAAGCCCCTCTTTCTGAAAGGGAAAGGGGATCTACAGGATAGTATAGACTTTTGTCTGGCCCCAGGGCAGAGGATGGGGAGCTCAGCACTGGTGCATGAAGCTGCAGAAAGTAGGCCGGGGCAGATGAGACATCCACTTTCTCAGTCCTCAGGCCACATAGTTCCCCACGTTCTGCAGAAAGGATGGTCTCCAAGACTCAGGAAAATCCAGGTCCAGCCCAGGCTCAACTTTTACTTCTTACTCTCAACCTTTTGGTCCTTATATCCTAGCATCTAGCAGGAGCCCAATGAATCCTGGTTAAACTGACTAGAGGTTATGATTTTCTAGGGTGGAACTCACAAACAGCCAGTGATGGCTGAACCAGGTGCCTCTGTCACAGACAACTAGATCTTTACAACCATTGGTGTCTACTACACATACAGGGCATCAATTTGTCCTGGGGATTTCTTAGGTGTCCAGTAATTATAAATAGGATTTAATATGGGATATAGTGTTTAGATATAGATTACTTAAGCTTCCCAAATGCCATCCATGTTAATGGGGAGGACACAAGGGAAATGTCAGCCTTATCTCCCACTTCTCTCACATGTCCTCTGCCTCAGCCTCCGGGTTCCTGACTATTCCCTGTGCCTCCCGTTCTTTCCACCAAGCTCTTTTTCTCACTCTTCCGCCACCTGAGGTGTCCTTCTCTTTATTCTTTATAGTGTAGAGTCCACCTGTATTTCAAGTCCATGCTCAAGTTCAAGACTTCCATGAAGCCTTGGGATGATATGTGCTAGAGAATCCTCTGTTTATTGCTGTTTTGCCTGTTACCTGTTCCTAGCACCTCACTTGGTTCCCAGTATCTAAAAGCTCTAGCTATTTTCAGGTACATTCACCTCCCTTGATCATTGTGCATGCTGAACTCACCACCACTACTCTATGGCGATCTCTTTCTGAGGTCAACAATGATGTCAGACGGAGCTGAGTTGAAATCTTGGCTCCTTCACTCTGCCAATTCCAGTGACCTTTCCTCAGTCCTCATCTTGAGTTGGATGCTACTCATCATCCTGTTCTTAAAACCCTTGTGCTGTTTTAAGCACATGGCATTATCCTGAGACCACCTTTTCCTAAACCTTTCATGACTCTGCTCCCACCTGTGCTAAGTTCCTGAGCCTACTGTTCAACTCCTGCCCCTGGCAGTTCAACTCTCTCCCCTGAAGGGGATTCCAACCCTTAGTCCTAAGTCACCCTGGAATTCAACAATTACTTGTTACTACTAAATCCAGGATCTGTCCTAATCATTGGTCAGCAAATCATATAAAAACCCTTGTCCCAAGTGTCCACTGACAGATGAACAGATAAGCACAATGAGGGGTAACCATCTGATGGGATATTATTTAGCCTGAAACGGGAAGAAATTCTGGTACGTGCTACAACGTATATGACTCCTGAGGACATTAAGCCAGTCACAAAAAGACAAGCCTGTCACAAAACAACAAACAATCTGATTCCAGTTACAGGAGGTTCCTTGAGTAGGCAAATTCATAAAGACAGAAAGTAGAAAGGTGGTTTCCACCAGGCCGGGGAGGGGAGGAAATGGAGAGTTGTTGTTTAATGGGTACAGAGTTTCAGTTTGGTTAAAAAGAAAAAGAGTCCTACAGATGGATGATGGTGATGGTTACACAATCTGAACGTACTTTATACT
Organism: Arctocebus calabarensis; assembly: GCA_963573935.1. NCBI lineage: Eukaryota > Metazoa > Chordata > Mammalia > Primates > Lorisidae > Arctocebus > Arctocebus calabarensis. The sequence goes on along the minus strand of CAUYON010204492.1, from coordinate 2,720 downwards.
TAGAAATGATTAAGATGGTAAATTTTATGTTATGTATATTTTACCACAAAAATTTTAAGTCTTGCCCTCTGTGCACTGTTCTGTAAGCTATGCTTCCATAAAAATGAAAAAAAAAAAAAAACACTTTGTCATCTTGGAATTTACATTCTAGACTCCAGATGTTGGTCATCATCTAAGCAGCTTACTGATCGACATCCCCATCACTTATATTGCCAGCCTGCAGTCCACCTTTCCCCCATACCCGAGTAATCTTCTATCTTTCCACTCAAAGGACTGCACTCGGTCCTTCTGCCTAGAACCACAATTCCCATCATTTTTGACAGAAAACCTGAGGAAGTGGGGAAAACTCTACTGTGCCTGGTTCCAGACCTGGCTTTCTACTTGCTAAATAACTTCTCACTTAAGTTTTAATTTCCTCACCCATCAAATGAAGACTTTGACAAGACGTTCATAAAGGCTCCCTCTGGCTCCAGCACAGGACAAGTCTCCATTCACGACTATGCAGCCTGGCCTGAGGTCTAGCATATTCTTCCCAGGCACTCTGAGCAGCCTGGGAAGAAAGGCCTCATTCAGGAGGGGAGCCCAGCCCTGGGTTAGCTCCCTCCAAGCGTTCCTTGGCTCTCTCTCCAGCCGGCCTGAACTTTTACTGTTTGCAACCTTGTGACTCTGGATTACCTGACCTTGAATCTTGCCAGCCCTGCACTTCTGCTGAGACCTCTTCTGACCTGACTGCCCATAACTGGGACAGCTTTACCCACTGACATCGGCCCTTATTCTGCTACTACAAACTGGGCTGCATGGTGGCTATACAACTAACTGGGACGCTGTTAGCCAAAATGAGAATTTTCTGTGGGCCATCACCATGGCCCCTGTTGATGTACCTGCCTTGGCCCAGGTTCCTGTAGTGTCTTCTGAGTTTACCTTATATCCTACAGCAGGGTACTTAATCTGCTTGTGATTACTCATTCACTCCTCAAATCATATAGATTCACTCAGTGTGATGCTTCTCCACATAAGCACTGCTCTAGACAACAGATGTGTCAGTATGGAACAGAATTGCTTCCCATATTGACACAACCCATTGCCAAGGCAAACTTCCCTACTCAATGAAGACCTGTCTTAGTCATCACCACCAAATTCTTTCATGCAACACATATTTACTGAGCACTTACTCTGTATAGGGCACTGATCTGGCACTGTAAAAAAACAGACGTTTTGGAATACAACTTTCTATGTGGTATAATGGTCAAGGGCATGGGCTCTGTAGCCAGAATCTCAGTTGTGGGACCCTGAGCAATTACAAAACTTCTCTCAATCTCACTTTCCTCACTTGAAAAAGAGAGTAATAACAGTATATGTATTTAACTCTAAGTTTTTTTTAGAAATAAATGATACTGCCCATGTAAATTGCTTACCCTGTATGGTACACATTAAACACATGGATAGTATCACTTTTTATTTTGATGTAAATACTAAGGTACCAGCACTTAATATGAAATATGCCAAGAACTTCAGGAGTCCCTGCCCCACATTACATCACCAACATCCCAAGAGTGCCTCTGCAGACGAGTTGTGGTAGCAGTAGCCCCAACTTCAACATACCTATCAAAGAATAAAAGATCCCTGTGCAAAGTACCATATACAACCCTGATGTTTTCACATGGGTTAACCTGGATATCTCCAAAGATATGGATACCAAAAGCTATTGGGTGAGGAAAATATTTGCAATACATATAATCCAACAATATAGAAAGAACTTGCTATAAACCAATAAGAAAACAGGTAACCCAATAGAAAAAGAGCAAAGGACCTTAACAGAATTTCACAACAGAGGATACCCAAATTGCCAGTATCATTAAAAAGCACATTTGGACCATAGTACAATATTACTGCACATCCACAAGGATAAGCATAGTGAATAAGGAAACCAATATCTAATATGGGCAAAAACTTGGAGCAACCAGAACTTTCCTTTGCTAGCGAGAATATAATTCATAAAACTACTTTGGCACTATCTATTAAAACTATGATGTAGGTGAGTAGTTCCTATGACTGTCCACAACCTGTACCTGTTTGATCGGAACGGAGTGTGTTTACACTACAGTGAATGGCACCACAAGAAGCAAGCAGGGATCCCCAAGGAGGAGGAGTACAAGCTGATGTACGGAATGCTGTTCTCTATTCGCTCGTTTGTCAGCAAGATGTCCCCTCTGGACATGAAGGACAGCTTCTTGGCCTTCCAAACTAGCCGTTACAAACTCCATTACTACGAGATGCCCACTGGGATCAAGGTTGTCATGAATACTGACTTGGGCGTGGGATCCATCCGAGATGTGCTGCACCACATCTACAGTGCGGTCAGTGCCAGCCCCGGAACCCTTCCCCCAAAGCTCCTTATTGGCCATAGCCAGTCATAGCCCCAAGACTCCCTCAGTTTCCCTGCCCTAATCTACTGTGTTATATCTCTATTGAACTCAGAGTTTTCTCAGAGGCTTTTAGGTCTTTAAACCCTCCCACCACCAGTTTCTCCTTAGGGAGGTCTTGCTTCCCAGCCCTTGTTTCTTGTGCATTCATACATCCTTGAGGTTATGCTAGGTTTGTGGTTAAAAATGAGAAGTGTGCAAAGCCTGGCTCTAACACCCTCCCCCTCCATAGTTGTATGTAGAGCTGGTGGTGAAGAACCCTCTGTGTCCTCTGGGCCAAACTGTGCAAAGTGAGCT